>CM060968.1:138227010-138282010 GCA_030765045.1 Tenodera sinensis
AATTCGTGGAGCAAGCGTGTTCGGTTGATAATGCAGTTAGCTCCAGTACCGACTGTAGGAGTAGTTCTGCTAACGACCACTTGAAATAAAAATTGCGAATCTTAACCCCAAAATAAAGTTGACAATCAGGTTCCGGAGAATATCGCAAAGATTCTGTTAGTATTGGGGAGTTTTCGCTCCCTGAACAGAAATCTGCGTTAAACGTTATTCTGACGTCATTAATTCTAATCCAATCAGAAGCCGGCGCGTTTTGCCGCTTGAATAACGTATCGCTTAGCCGAATTATTTTGTTGTTTAACGACGCTATCAATTGCCAGGATCACACCAGCGTCGCCGGTGTGCCGGAATTTCGTCCCGCAGGAGTTCTTTTACATGCCAATAAATCTACTGACATGGAGCTTCACTTGTTTCCTAATATATACTCGCGCCGTAATTACTGCCATTATAGTCTCGTAGCACAGGCATCGGCAAACATGTACTCAATGAGGCCTCGCAACTATGACGTGTCACGGGCTGCGCTTACTCTGTCTCCCCCTCCCTCACAGCCTTAACTGGCACTGCATACACAACGATCACGGGCGGACTGTCCTCTCGTATTTACCTGCACTTCTAAACATGTCTGTCGAAGTGTAATTAGATAAATTTCTTTATTTATAACTTTGAAGCATATTAGTTTATTTAACTTAAAGTCTTAGTATATTCATAGAGTTAGAGTGCATCTAATTATTCCTGGTCTATTAAATTTGATATCTAGAATAGCACTTTGAAGATTTCTTCTCTCATCATGTAAGGAACGTAGGGTGTTTGTTGTGCTCTAAAGTTCAAAAATGCACTCATCAATGGAACATCAAGCGGCATTATGATACATGTCATAAGATCACCATACAATTTATAGACAAGCATGTATTCATAAATTTATACCACGATTTAAAGTAGCATAACACTGACGTAGTGTCCTTTATTCATTTTTTTTCAGGTCTAGATCGGACGAATCAACTGCAACAGCTCAAAGAGCAATATTCAGATAATACACCTAATGTTAATTCAAATATTATAACTGATAGACAACTTCACGCCAGCTATGCTGTTGCTTTGGAGATTGCTCAGTCACTGAGATGTTTTAGTGATGGATATTTCATAAAAAATGTGAGAGTAAAGTTGCCAACATAATTTTCTCTGAATAATACGATATTTTTAGTAATATTGCATTATCACCACGAACCATACTGAGAAGGATACATAAAATAGCAGAAATAAACGAAAACAGACTACAAGCCGAGGTCCATGAATTTATAGCCGTTTCTCGCACGTTGAATGAAAGCACTGACAACGCTGACACAGCACAATTGGTAATTTTCACTCGTGGAGTTACTAACAACCTCTCGATACAAGAATATATGCTTGAAGTCATTCCACTTAGGGAACATACAACAGGGACAGAATTATTTCAAGCATTTAAGAAATGTGTAGATGAAAAGAAACTGAATCCAAAAAAATCTTGTATCGCGATTAACAGATGTTAATTTGCGTGCTATACAGAGAGTGGCTACTTGTGATATATCACTAGATTTTCATGGTACATTGCAAATAGAAGTGAATTGAAATATATTGCTCAAATATCTAGGCCTACCTAAAGTATCGTAGACCACTCGTAGCTGGATTCAAGTATGTGTACTATTCCTTATTGTACTCTGTAGCGAGTGAGTCCAGCACTGACACTGAACGAAGGTCAATGCCATCCCCTGTTCTACATTACGTCATGTGTATTGCGGGTTGCATCTTGAGACGTCATACTCATAGCTCATTGAGTACATGTTTGCCGATGCCTGTCGTAGCATAATATACTAAGTTGACGTATTTAGCCTTTCTTATAGATCCCCAAGGTGTTGACTAGGTTCCTTATGCACTCTGAGGTGTGTTTCTTCAATTAACCTCACCTTAGACAACTACCATCTACATAAGGCAGAATAGAACTACATATCTCAAATCGGTCCAGATATAGAGGGTAGCACAGTTCATTTATGTATGGTATTTGAAAAGAAACCAAAAAAATGGAGAAAATGAGAATCAAAATGTTAAGAAAAACAAAATTTTGCCAAAAGAATTAAAATCAAATACAAATTTCAGAGATTTCCTTAAAGAAGGTTTCCCCATTTCATTCAATAATACGCAAAACTAAAAATAGTTTAAGGTTAAAGGCCATAATAATGTAATGGAAACGCAGTCCCCTATATTTGTCGTATTGACAATATAAACCTTTCAATTTTTGAAGAGGATAGAACTTAAAGGTTCTTTCCACTCGATATTATTAATTTTTCTATTACGTAATCTGGGATTATCACTATAAGCTTATGGGATACAAACTAGTGACGAGTTAAATGTCACCCACTGTGATTGTGTGATTGAAACACGTGTCGCAAAGCGGTGATGGGTGTTTCAAAAGTCCAATTAGCCAAGATGGAAAACAGTACACAACAATGTTGGTCGTATAATGTACAATATAAATAAAAATCTGACGTGTTGCACTCACATGACTTTCTCTACTTTTGTACTAACCATTCTTACAAAATTCGTATTACTATATCTTCATGTTAGTTGAAATAAACATTTGTAGAAATTATCTTATTGCTTATTTTCTTGTAGGTGCAAGGGGAACATTAGAATACAGTAGGCTTTGTGCGATAGTCAAATGTTTTAAATTTTTGAGATCCCGTTCTCTTTGCACACTTAACATATAAAAAAAATGAACAACGATGTTCCATTTCACGAAAGTTCTAAGTTTTCCGAAACTCACACACATAACAAGGAATATCTCCGAAATGGTTCAACCTACAATAAAATTTATTTAAACATAAATTGTGTATTTTAGCAAGATCTACATTTTTTTGCACAGCAAGATTTTGTCTATCTCTAACGGTTTACCAGTTATGCAAAAGTCGTCCAGAGTAAATACGACTACAGGGGCTATAGCCAGAAAATTCAAGATATACATTGCATTTGTCATAGAAATATCTCAAACATATGACATTTTAATCAAAATCATTAGAGCCATTTTCAAGAAAATCAAAATTTTCAAAAAAGTTTCCATCTAAAGGGTAGTTTAAGTTGAAGCTATTTTCTTCAAAATCTTCGTCTCGCATCCTTGAAAGACATTAAACTTAAATACCAACTTTGGTTATTGACCTACATTTCGTTTTTGAGTTATGCTGTCCACAGACACACACACACACACACACACACACACACACACACACACACACACACACACACACACACACACACACACACACAGACACACACGCACACATACCTTTTTCTAAAAATGCCTTCCTTAGATTCAGGGGGTCTCAAAACATATTTCGGGTGAAATCTCGATATCGAAGTTTTGGGTGGAATACAATACTTACCCTACTTACCAGTAGAGAAAGTAAAAATGAACAACGATGTTCCATTTCACGAAAGTTTTGTTTTCCGAAACTGACAGAAATAACAAGGAATATCTCCGAAATGATTCACTCTACAAAAAAATGTATTCAGGCATAAATTGTGTTTTAGCGAGACCTACATTTTGTGTACAGTAAGATGTTGTCTATCTCTTACGGTTTACGAGTTATGCAGAAGTCATCCAGAGTAAACTGGACTACATAAGCTATAGCCAGAAAATTCAAAATGTACATTTCATTTTTCATCAAAATTTCTGAAACATGTGGCATTTTAATCAAAATCGTTAAAGCCATTTTCAAGAAGAATGAAATTTTCGAAAAATTTTCCATGTAAAGTGTAGTTTAGGGTGGGCCTATTTTCTTCAAAATCTTCGTGTCGCATCCTTGAAAGACATTAAACTTAAATACTAACTTTAGTTTTTAACCTACTTTTCGTTTTTGAGTTATGCTGTCCACAGACACACACGCGGACCTTTTTCTAAAAATGCTTTTTTTTTTTATTCAGGGGGTCTCAGAACATATATTTCCGGTGAAATCTCGACATCGAATTTTTGGGTGGAATACAATACTTCCCCTACTTACCGGTACAGAAAGTAAAAATGAATGGCATTATTTAGAATGTAAAAATCGAATTTAATTCAATGGCCTTCACTAAACAGATTATACATCCAAAACATTTATTTTTAGTAGCATGGCAACGCATTCCGGGTACAGGTAGGGAATAATAAAATACCGCAGTTCAACGTGTGGTTCATTTTGAAGTTAGACTGACATCGCAACTAAGATGACCTCAATGGTCACCTTCTTGATTGGCTGGAGTGGAGTTCGTTGTTATCCCGCTTCCATCCAGCTCGACTATATTCATATGTATCACTAGCAAATCAGAAAGATCGCAATATCATTTAACACACTATTGCTATTTGAGTTTCCGAATGCCATGCTGAAATACGGGATATTACAAGCTGTCACTTGAGTTTAAAATACCAGAAGATTCTCCTTCACTCAAGGCACACATGTGCTGTCTCTACGTTCAGAGTGAACGGATTACTAACGAAATTATAAACACATTTGCACGCTCTTTTGAGATCGAATGTAATTAACAGTGCCTTTCTCGAAAATTGCGCGTGTATATCTGCAAAGGTTCTATAAAGCAATCCATCATTGTTGGCCGCTGTGAGATCGTGTTTTGCTGAAAGCGTGTTAGGTCCAAAAAAGTCCTGTTTGAGTTGCATGAACATGGTTATTTCTGAACCTGATGAGGGGAAACACAAGCTGTCGCAGATATTACGTTTCCATCATACTTCTTATGCTGCCTATATCTGGATTTATACAATATGCAGTAACACACAAAAATCTTATGTGTTGCACTTACATGACTTTCTCTACTCTTGTACTAATCATTCTTACAAATTCTTATTCCTATATCTTCTTCGTGTTAGTTAAGATAAATATTTGCAGAAATTATCTTATTGCTTATTTGCTTGTAGGTGCACGGAGAATATGGGAATACAGTAGACTTTGAGCGATAGTCAAATATTTCAAAGCTTTGGAATTACGTTCTCTTTCCACGGCTAAGAGATGAAAAAGTGAATAACGACCTGCATTTGAGAAAAGTTTAAGTATTGCAAAACTCACACAAATAACAAGGAATACCTACGAAATTGTTCAGTCCATAAAAATGCATTTGGACATAACTGGTGTGTTCTAACAAGATCTACATATTTTGTATAGTAAGATTTTGTCTATCTGTTACGATTTACCAGTTATGCAATAGTCATCAAAGGTAAACAGGACTACAAGGGCTGTAGCCAGAAAATTCAAAATATACATTTCATTTGCCATAACAATATCTTAAACATTTTAACCGAAATACTTAGTCATTTTTAAGAAAATAAGAAATTTCGACAAATGTTCCATGTAAAGGGTAGTTTAGGGTGGAGGCGTTTCTTTTAAATCTTCGAGTCGCATCCTTGAAGGATAATAAACTTAAATACAAACTTTGTTTTTCAGCGACTTTTCGTTTTTGAGTTATGTTGTTCACAGACATACACATACACACATGGACCTTTTTCTAAACATACTTTTTTTGGGTTCAGGGGGCCTTTAAACATATATTTCCGGTGAAATCTCGACATCGAATTTTTATGAGGAATACAATGCTTCCTCTACTTACTATACGTAGTAGAGAAAGTAAAAATGAATATAAACTAATAAAATTGTATTTAGAAATTCTAAAATGTAATGAAGGTGGTAATGTAAATACTGAACGGTAATCTCAAGAACAGATATAAGAAAGAACTATAAGAAGGATTTAAATAATGTAATGCATAAATAAAATAAGTACAGAAATAAATGTAAATAAATATGAACGCTAGCAACGAGAGGCTGCCGTTGTGAAAGAAAGGCTTGAAAATCAACAAACCAAAGTAGAAGAACGCCATTGTAAAGTTTAGTGAAGCACACGCGAGAGCTTCACAGAAGACAAGGTTCCTTCAGAAGAAGAGAGAAGTAGTGAAATATTTGGAGCAAGTAGAGCTCTTACTCCATGAAATCTACAAATAGTTGAAGGTGGAAAAGCTCCGTGAAGAGATAAGTCGTTAATAAGTGCCGTGAGACGCGTTGGGAAATATTTTGTATCCTCACGAATGAAAATTACCTGAGCTGGGATTTTCCATCACGCAGTTTTATTTAGTTCCCCACAAATAGTGAAGTAATTATACATGAATGTAATCAATAGGGCCTAGATTTTAACTTTTTCCCTAAACATTTAATTAACAAATTTCAAGATATTTTTACGTCGATCACCCCTCAAATAGGCGTTCAAGGTCAAGCTACCTCACACCACGCGGCCGCCGACAGTGGTGCGGGCAGAACAAGGATGACTATAAGCGTGGCAGCACAGAGCGATTCCAAACAGCTATAGAAGCTGTTCATGTGCCAAGCCTGCTTACGAAAACTTCTGAGAAGGATGTATTTTCCAGAGAATTCGCCGGCAATTCGTCCCGGCTATACCTATAAGCGAGTGAACGAGCCAATATTAGAGCAGTTTTCCAGGGCTGAATGTTGAGTTAGCAGTTAGTTTATAAGCGTATGTTGTATGCAGTCAGTGTTGAGAGAGTTTGAGTGTGTGTCGTCAGACAGTTTTAAACATTTAGTCGTCACGTTGGGATGGTTTATTGTGTGAGTGTATCGTCGGAAGCAGCTGTTTGTTAGACAGAGAAAGTAGTAGAACTGAGCAGATAGTGTGAAGGTTACATGAGGACAGCATGGCTGTGAGTTGTAAGGCCACGAGAACTGTATTTTATGATTCAATTTTAGAAAGGAAATAAAGTGGCAGAAAAAGAAACTGGACTTGAAATTTGTGAGAGTATATATTGGTTTCGAGCTTCCTGAAGCAAAGCTCGTGAATTATTATTTATTTATGCCGACAAACTTACTGCTGGTGTTTTTAAACACACAAGGCGTGTGTGGGCAATGTTTAAGAAGTGGAATCAGGACTGAAAAATCCCATGCCATAGCCGGGATCTGAACAACGGATCTTCCGCTTATCGAGCGGCTGCTCTAAAAACTAAGGTACCATGGCGAACTTGCCAGTATGACATTAAACTCCCCAACCGATTCGTACTTTCCCGGTAGACCACAAGGAAATCTCACATCTGAGATAAATACCCCAAGGGCAACTTACAATTGAAAGTACTTTATGTCCAGGGTCGGGAGGTCTCCGAGTTCCCCCTCCCCCCCTCCGAACCTTGTCTATCCTATCTCTCTATAAGCAGCAGGACGGAGTTAAAGCAGACACAAAACTTAATGGCGGCTGATAGCTGACCACTACTTTTCTCTTTCCTGTTGTACAAATAATTTTGTGGGTGCAAATGATGTTTACATAACTGGCTTTACAGCGTAATTTCACAAGTTTAACTGTACAACACCGCAAGGCGTGGCAAGCCTACGATTGGATGTTGTATGGAGACACCCGCCATTAAATTTTATGTCAAACATAGTTCATGTTACTGTCGTTAAATGTAGCCCTTGCATATGTTAAGACAGATTTTTGTTTTATACCACAAGCAATTCTCCGGTTGGAATGTGCAAGACTGCCACTCAATAATGATCTCAATATTACTGGCGATATATCCAGAAAAGAAACATCCTATCACTGGGAGTTGCATAGTCGTTTAAGCTGCAAATATTCTTGAACTCAATTGAGGCGTTGAGCGCAACAGTGGCCCAACCACTAAATGTACATAATGGAGATAATGGAGTGTAAAAAATATCTGTGACTTGAAAGTTTTATATTGACTTTAATAACTAAGCAAGAGTCATGATATTTGGAAATTTTCATCAATATAGCACCGACATTGTGATACATAGTTACATACATGCAGGAACGTTGGGCCATTGTTTCTATCCAGGAAGCCAGATTCAGTTCCATGCAATAACACACTTCTCATGCCATCTGTCGGTGGTTGTAGAAATGTGGTATAGGCCACTACTGCTCTCCTAGATTTTGATATGGGGAACATGTCTGAGCTAATAACCCAGTTTCTGAATTTTTGTGGGTTGGGCCACTGTTGCGCTCAACGCCTCAATTGTGGATTTGAAGTTGTGAAAGTATTAAAGGAGCTAAGGCACACAGGAAAATTACCTTATTTTGACATATTTATCGCTTTGTTTTAATTCTGGCCTTTGCCACTATGTTTTGTATATTTATGTACATTTTATTTTTTATTGAAATTTATATCTGGCTTTTGCCATGAATTATTTAAAGGTGCTGATTTTTTTAACGTCCTCCAAAGTAATGCATATCGGACGGTGAGTGAATGAAATAGGTGAGATTAAGTTACCTGACATTCTTCTCAGGATAAGGGAAAACCTCGGAAAAAAACCTTATCCGGATAACTTAGCCGCACTTGCTGTGACTAACGAGAAAGGCAGGCTTCGGTGCGATAAAACTGTATCTTTTGTATGAATTCAACTAGCGATGTTTTTGGTTGATTAGAACATGGATATATTAGGCGATTGTGGTTTTACTTCATTGGGCCAAGACTGGACTAGGAGAATTACGTCACTGCAGTTTGCGCTGTACCCTGTCTATTCTGTTAGCCACACTAGGTGCCCTAATGACGTCATTTTCCGTTAAAAGAACCTTTTCTTCTGGTGTTGCGTGATAATAAGAAATCGTTTACGGCGAAAAATGTTAGTGCGTATCTACTGCAAAAAATAACCTAAAACTTAACAGTATAATTTATTCCCCTTGTGATTTTGGTGGATATATTTTACAATGTAAACTTTTGAGAAAAAAGGTTCACAAATAAATCTCACGAAACTAAAAAGACGTAAAATTATAATTATTCCCGTAGTGATTAATGAAACAAATGCTAAAACAACCAATTTTAAGCATACAAGAAACTTAAAATGAAGGTTTATTCCACCTAAAAATCTGGGCCCTAGTGATTAATATATTAATCTAGCCCTTCACAGAACAAAGCCAGCATAGTTTACTGTCAAACATATTCCGAAACTTAGCCTAACAATAGATATCTTTTTCAGATTCTGTGAGGAGAAGATTAATTTGAAAGAGAAGTAAAATTAAATTGTAATAACTTAAAACATTTAAAGTAAGAAATATTGTGAAAAGAACACTATTTACAAGAATTGTAGGTATAATAAAGAAAAGGGTCTCAGCTTTCAGGCGGAATACAGAAACAAAAAAATCTGATGTGTTGCACTCACATGACTTTCTCTACTCTTGTACTAACCATTCTTACAAACTCTTATTCCTGTATCTTCTTCTTGTTAGTTGAGATAAACATTTGCACAAATTATCTTATTATTTTCTTGTAGGTATAAGGGGAATAAGGCTTTGAGTGATAGTCAAATCTTTTAAAGCATTGAGATTCCGTTCTTTTGTACGACTAACATAAAAAAATGAACAACGATGTTCCATTTCACGAAAGTTTGTTTTTCGAAACACACAAATAACATAATATCTCCGAAATGGCTTACTCTACGAAAAATGTATTTGGACATAGCGAAAACTACATTTTTGTGTACTAAAAATTGATCTATCTCTTACAGTTTAGGAGTTATTCAAAAGGCATCCAGAGTAAACAGGACTATATAGGCTATAATCAGAAAATTCAAGATAGAGATCTCACTTTGATAGAAACATTTCAAACATGTGGCATTTTAATCAAAATCGTTAGTTATTTTCAAGAAAATCAACATTTTCGAAACATTTTCCACGTCTAGGGTGGAGCAATTTTCTTCAAAATCTTCGTGTCGCATCCTTGATAGACATTAAACTTAAATACCAACTTTGGTTTCTAACTGACTGCGTTTTTGAGTTATGCTATCCAGAGACAGACACACACACACACACACACACACACACACACACACACACACACACACACACACACACACACACACACACACACCACATACAGAGGCCTTTTTTTAGAAATGCTTTTTTAGATTAAGGGGCCTCAAAACATATTTCCGGTGAAACCTCGCCACCGAATTTTTTGGTGGAATACAATACTTCCTTCTACTTACAGTAGAGAAAGTAAAAAGTAGAGAATGTTGTGTGATTGCAACACATCAGATTTTTTTATGATGGAATCGTTGAGTGTTGAATGAGACAGGTGCTATCAGTTTTAAGAGAAACAGTGTGTTTGTGTGTGTGTTTGTGTGTGTGTGTGTTTGTGTGTGTGTGTGTGCGTGTGTGTGTCAGTTTGAGAGCTTGTATCATCAAAAGCAGCTGTTTGAAGAAAGAGACAGATAGAGTACAAGAACTAACTGCAGGATAGAAAGATGCATTTTAAAGTTACGAGAGGACAGAACAGCCCTGGGTTACGAGCAACTATACATTGTATTAACAATAAAAAGAGGACTGTGTTTTTGTGCTTCAGTCTTAAAAGAGAAATAAAGTGACCAGGAAAAGGTCACTGTCCTTGTCATTTGTCGCATTAATGTTTACATTTTTTTTTTTTCATTTATAGAGACTTTTTAAAATATTTAAAAGTATAACATGGCTACATGTATAAAAACAACACATTTTTGAGTAAATTAGTCGTTATAATCTAAATTTCTAAACTAATTTGTTTACTATTCTATTCCAACTAGAGATCATGATATTTCTCTATTGGTGAAATTGTTGTTGTTAGCTAATGCTGGATTTCTGACAATGAAGTCATTAATCCTCTTGCTCTCCAATATTTTGATATTGAAGAGAGCAATAGCAGTAATAGTAACCGTTTTTTTAGAGAGCCGCATATTTTTATGTTTCGGCAGTCACATCACTCTCTCACAACCCCCAGAATGTCTGGAGGACCACACCTGTCGTTGGTTTACGGGTCTCACCGACCTGACTGGGAGAAATATCAAAGTAAATTCACCAACCATATCCTCTGATCACCAATCAGAGGACGTATTACATGCAATGACAGGTCAGCATGTTGGGGGTTAAGGTTTTATAGAGAAATTAGAGAAATGGAGAGGTTGGAAAAATAAAGACTCCCTAGCCCTCAGGAACCCTAATAACATCGGAGTCGGAAGAGAACAAGAGATATGTTTTTAGATATGGACTTATACTATGGGGTAGTAATCTAAGGATAGCTGATATTTTAAAAATTCAAAAAAGGATGTATAATGTTGACACTTTCCACCTTAGTTATTTGTTTGACACAACCACCTCTATCTATACATCAGGTCAGGTACTTCTGGGACAGCCCTTGTAGAAACTCAAACATGTATACTTTATCATGGAAATTTCTTAAACTTATGGTATTTTAATCAAAACCATGAGAAAATAAAAAATATTTTTTCATGTAAAGTATAGTTTGGGGTGGAGAAGTTTCTTTAAAATCTTTATGTTGCATCCCTGGAGGATGAATTAAAAGAGAGAATGCATGTGTGTGAGTGAGAATGAGACTGAGTGTGTATGCACATGCGTGCATGCATGTGTGTGTCTCCATGACAGACTTTTTTTATAAAAAAAAATTATTTTTTTGAATTCAGGGAACCTCAAAACTTGTATTTTGGTAAAATTTCAGAATCACGATTTTGGGTGGAGTGCAATACCTGCTCTACTTACTACAGGTAAGTAGTTGTGAAAGTAAAAATAAGACTAAGTAAAAATTAATGATTATGAGTAAAAATGACAATGAGTAATCATAAAAAATTGATTGTTTTTACCCAATTACTTTCCTTTCCCCACAGAAAACTGAGAAGCAATGGAAAATCATTTCAGAAATCCAATTTGTAAGAGAAAATTTCAAAAATTCTTATAAGTACTACCATATAAATATGTATACCATAAGTAGTTAGGGTGTTTATAAAAGGTGATGTTACCCTCACACAATGGTATCTAAGAAAACAAATTGGGACTGTTAGCAAATTGGTGAAATTGTAGATGTAGCTCTTTTATAGTGAGCGCAGTTGGTAGCGCGCTTGCCTCTGCCACGGAGGACCCGGTTCGATCCCCAGTACCAGCATGAGGATTTTATTCCCTCTGGGAGGTCTGGCACGGGGTGCACTCAGCCTCGTTAGCCCCGGGGCACCAATTGAGGAGCTACTTGGTGGAAAAGTAGCGGCCCCAGGTCGTGAAGACCGCATAACTGGCTGGGAGGGATCGGGACGCCGACCACGTGCCACCCTCCAGTACTGCACCCCATCAATGATGCCTGTAGTGGGTCGAGGTGGGGGACGCAGCGGCTGGGCGGTAAGGTTTGGCTCTCAATGGGCAGTTATGCAGGGGTTTAGATTAGCTCTTTTGTAGTAAACGCATGGTTTCTGGAGAACAAACAACTTTTTCTCCCTCTTATAATTAATGCCAACACATTTCCTTCAAAAGTGAACTCTTAGAAGCACTTTAGCTAGCAAATGATCACTTTAATAGTTACTTTTCCCCAAAACGCTTCAAAATAATGTAAGTTGCCCCAGGTAAGCTGAGTTTTCATTACGTTTATGTGCATTTACGAGTGCTCTTTATCATACAATAATTGTCACTTTATTTTCTGTTTAAAATGCACGCACACAGGTTTCGTTTATAATGGCACTCACAGCTTTAGTTTTTCTGGGAAAGTTTCAAAGGCTGTCCTTTGTGTACTGCAAGAAGTCACAAAGAATTTTTTGTGTAAGTGTGCTTTCAAAACGATGAGTTGCTTCAACTAACCGTAGGCAAGAGCAGGAATCTCATAGAACTGTTCGACTGGAAGTGATGATCTGTGCAAACAATCTCTCTCCCCTATTATAGCCTGAAGCTTATCTTCTAGCTTTGGCCCCTGACTTTTCAATATTAACTGAAATGGCATCATCCAACATAAATGTTTCTTTACTTCTTCCTCTTTTAGGTCATGGATGCAATCACAATCTGCTCTCTGACGTAACTCAAAGGAGAAAATGTCAAAGATACAAACTACGTTTTAATTCCACTGTCTTTTGCTACCAAGGGACACTTTTTTACTTTCTCTACTGGTAACTAGGGAAAGTATTGTATTCCACCCAAAAATTCGATGTCGAGATTTCACCGGAAATACATGTTAAGGGCCCCCTGAATCCAAAAAAAAAGGATTTTTAGAAAAAGGTCCGTGTGTGTGTGTCTGTGTGTCAGTCTGTGGACAGCATAACTCAAAAACGAAAAGTCGGTTAAAAACCAAAGTTGGTATTTAAGTTTAATGTCTTTTAAGGATGCGACACGAAGATTTTGAAGAAAATAGCCCCACCCTAAACTACCCTTTACATGGAAAATTTTAATTTTCTTGAAAATAGCTCTAACGATTTTGATTAAAATGTTATATGTTTGAGATATTTTTATGGCAAATGAAATGTATATCTTGAATTTTCTGGCTATAGCCCCTGTAGTCGTATTTACTCTGGGCGACTTTTGCATAACTGGTAAACCGTTAGAGATAGACCAAATCATTCTACACAAAAAAGGTAGATCTTGCTAAAATACACAATTTATGTCTAAATAAATCTTCTTGTAGGGTGAACCATTTCGGAGATATTCTTTGTTATGTGTGTGAGTTTCGGAAAACTTAAAACTTTCGCGAAATGGATCATCGTTGTTCTTTTTTTTATATGTTAAGTGTGCAAAGACAACAGAATCTCAAAGTTTCAAAAGTTCTGACTGTCGCACAAAGCCTACGTATTCTACCATTCCCCTTGCACCTACAAGGAAGTAAGCAATAAGATAAGTTGTACAAATGTTTATCTTAACTAACACGAATAAGACAGGAATAAGTTTGTAATAATGGTTAGTACAAGAGTAGAGAAAGTCACGTGAGTGCAACACATCATATTTTTTAAATCTAATGTTTAGTATTTTTAATTACTAATCAAATACTTAGCTTTGCTTGAGATGATCGTAATAATTCAAATACAAACAATAGAAAAAATCTGATGTTTTGCACTCATTTTACTCTTGTACTAACCATTCTTACAAACCCATTCTTATATCTTCTTCGTGTTGGTTGAGATAAACATTTGCAGAAATTATCTTATTGTTTCACGGGGAATAAGTAGGCTTTGAGGGATAGTCAAATGTTTTAAAGTTTACAAATTCCGTTCTCTTTACATGCCTAATATAAAAAATGAATAACGAAGTTCCATTTGATGAAAGTTTTTTTTTTTTCAAAACTCACACAAATAACAAGGAATATCCCCGAAACGGTTCACTCTACAAAATATTATTTTGTAAATTGTGTGTTTTAGCAAGATCTACATTTGTTTGTATAGTAAGATTTGGTCTATCTCTTACAGTTTACTAGTTATGCAAAAGTGATCAAGTGTAAACATGAGCTATAGCCAGAAAATTCAAAATATACATTTCGTTTGGCATAAAAATATCTCAAATATATCTCATTTTAACGAAAGTCGTTAAGAAGCATTTTCGAGAAAATCAAAATTTTCAAAAAAATTTCCATGTAAAAGGTATTTTAGGGTAGAGCAATTTTCCTCAAAATCTTCGTGTCGATCTTGAAAGATATTAAGCTTTAACAACTTTGGTTTTTAACCGACCTTTCGTTTCGTTTTTAAGTTATGCTGACAGACAAATGACACATACACACACGCGCGCGCGGATCTTTTTATAAAAATGCCTTTTTTTAATCCAGGGGTCTCAAAACTATTTCCGGTGAAATCTCGACATCGAATTTTTGGATGGAATACAACACTTCCTCTACTTATACGTAGTGGAGAAAGTATAAAGGAAAAATAATAAAATGCCTTATTTTCTTTACCTGATTACCCTCCCCTTATGTAGGGCTTACACCCCCTAAGATTTGCAAACCTGTGCCTAGGGTCAGACGCCTGTCAGGGAGCACAGGAATCTCTGAACCAGACAGAGTGAAGACCTGGAAACAGGTGGTCAGCTAAGCACCAGGTATGAGAGTGTTGAAGCGGATGATATGAAACACAGATGAAATCGATGATTGAGAAAGTTATGATGGAGCAATTGGTGTAATGGTTGGCGGGGTGGACCGGAGAACCTGGAGAAAACCCGCCCTAACGCCACTTCGTCCATCACAAATACCACATGCGGGTGCTTGGGATCGAGACGAACACTCTAACCACTCGGCCATGGTACTTTCTCAATTAAATACCAAATTTCATATTTAAGTTCAGCATTTTTGAAGGATGCAACATAAAGATTTTCTAGAAAACCCCTCCACCCCAGTCAGCCATTTACTTGAAACATTTTTCCAACATTTTGATTCTATCAAAATGGCTTTAACAATTTTATTAAAATGCCACGGGTTTAAGGTAGGTATTTTATGACAAATGAAATGTATATCTTGAATTTCCTAGGAATTTCCTCATAAGTTCTCTTAATTCTGGGTGATTTAAAACATAACCAATAAACCGTAAGAGGTAGACAAAATCTTACTGTACAAGAAATGTAGATCTGGTATAAAGTACACAATTCATGCCAAACCAATTTCATTGTGGAAATAATCATTTTCGCTATATCCTTTGTATGGGACAATCAAGGACTCGGTAAAACCTCGGCTGACTTCTTGCTGGGATTCCCGTCGGTCAGAAGTTGTTTAAACGTGGTTGCATATACGTCACACACGCGCCACTCATGGCCACCTCTTGCGTGGTAAACCGGCCCTTGTCTGTCACAAGTGCGAAGTCCAACTCTCCGTGTCGCCCGTTTTGGTTGATTGTCCGCAATATGCTCCGGTGCGCCAGTGCCTTGGCCTGGGTTTTAATCTGCTGTCCATTCTAGACGACGATCCAGTCTCCGTAGATACGCTGCTGCTGTTCGTCGCTGAAATTGGAATCGCCAAACAAATATAACTTGTGTTTTTAGCATTGGGCTTTTCGTTTTAGGATTTACAAATCTGCAATCAGATTTGTCTTGTTTTACTGTTTAGTTTTTTAAAACTTCACTGTTTTATCACTCACTTTTTAACGTTTTAAGGTCTTTTAGTCTTGTATTTTAGCTTTGTAGTACAGAAAGTAATAATGTTGCTATGCTGGTGTTCACTTAGGTGCACCTATTTGAAGTACCCTTAGTTCTAATGAGTTTAATCGTATGGTGAACCCAGAAATAGTATTTCTGACAAAATGACTGGATTAGTTTTTCAAAATTCTAATTTTAGAGTGAAAATTGCTGTGTGTATATAACTAAGGCCCGGCACAACAGCCCATAAAGAGCCAAGCCTTACCATCCAGCCGCTGCGTCCCCCACCTCGGCCCACTACACGCGTCATTGGTGGGGTGCAGTACTGGAGGGTGCTACGTGGTCAGCGTCCCGATCCCCCCGGCCAGTTATGCGGTCTTCACGACCTGCGGCCGCTACTTTTCCATCAAGTAGTTCCTCAATTGGTCCCCCCGGGACTAACGAGGCTGAGTGCACCCCGTGCCAGACCTCCCAGAGGGGATAAAATCCCCATGCTGGTACCGGGATTCGAACCAGAGGCAAGCGCGCTACCAACTGCACTACGGAGGCGGTCGCTGTGTGCATATAGTTTAATAAACTAGCTCAATTTTTGTAATACATATCATTATAGTTTTGAATTGTCTGTAAGATATGGCAAAACTACTCCACTCATTTTAAAGCTCATATAATGTTTTAGCAACTCCCTAGACGCAATAGTGTTACAGAAAACGGTACCTACAAATAGAAAATTAGAAGTTAGGGAAAATGCAAAAGCCTAAAACCTAGAAAATGGTGTGTTAGGCGCAACATGTTATTTAAATGCGATTTTGACAACTGTGAAATATACAGCAAGCCACATATTATAGCTATATCCATGATGCGGAAAGAAAGGAAATTAGTGACCTCATTTTGACCTCAGAAACTACAATGTGACATTAAATAATATTAATGAGAAACCAATTCATATTCTAAAAGGCACACCAAGATTTCTAGAGCTTGCCTTTAGATGTGCCTTCCTTGATACCATAATACATTTTTATGAAGTATACATTTAAGGAAACAAAATAACCTCTGCCAAAGCAGGAAGTCGTTTCTGAAAGAGTTCCACGCAGCCTTATGGCCAAATGTGTATGCCTCGGGAATAAATACCTTTAACAGTGATCCAAAGAGCAATAATTCGCCGTTTTCAGCGAGAAATGGCACTTTCGAGAGAGATACCACGTTGTGAAAAAATATAGTTCGGTCACGTGCATCGATATTACCACTCGAAGTCGATATTGGCTTGAATTCTTATCGCCTTGCAAGGACTTGGCTGGGAAACAAAAGAATGCCGATATAGAAAAAGCAATATACATCCCACTATGAGCCGCCTATTCTCCGAATAGCCTACTTGGAATAATGTTACGACTAGAATGGACTTTTCAAAAGACTACTGGACTATTATAAGTGAATGTATGAAATGGATTTTTAAAGTCAAAAGTTAAATATGTGCCAGACGAAATGTGAGTAAACCAGTGCAGATATTACGAAAAACTAACGCATAAAGTGCAGCAAGCGCGAAATTTTACAAATTATTCGTATTTTTACATTCCCCACCATGTATAATTTGTATTCAACCCAAAATTTCAAGTCGAGATTTCACCGGAAATATATTTTCTAAGACGCAATAAATCTAAAACAGCAGTTTTAGAAAAAAAAATTCATGTGTGTGTTTGTGTGTGTGTGTGTGTGTGTGTGTGTGTGTGTGTGTGTGTGTGTGTGTGTGTGTGTGTGTGTTTGAGCAGCATAGTTCAAAAACGAAAAGTCGGTTAAAATCAAGGTTGGTATATAATTTTAATATCTTTAAAGGATGCGACACGAAGATTTTAAAGAAAATTCCTTCACTCTAAACTACACTTTACATGGCAAAAGTTTCGACAATTTCGACTTCTCAAAAACGGTTCCAATGATTTTAATTAAAATGCCATTATATGGCAAATGAAATGCATATTTTGAAATTTCTGGCTACAGCCTGTGTTCCTGTTTACTCTTGGATGACTTTTGCATAACTGGTAAACCGTAAGAGATAGACCAAATCTTACTACTGTACAAAAAATGTGGATCTCTTTAAAACAAATTATGCCCAAATGCATCTTTTTTTTTTTTTTTTTTTTTTTTTTTTTTGGTGGAGTGAACCACTTCGGAGATATTCGTTGTTATTTGTGTGAGTTTGACAATACTTATACTTTTCTCAAATGAAAGGTCTTTATTCGCTTTTTTATCTCTTGGCCATGCGAAGGAAACGGAATTTCAAAGCTTTCAAAAATGTCGCCATAGCACAAAGCCTACTATATTCTCTCATATTCCCCTTGTACCTACAAGGAAATAAGCAATAAGATAATTTCTGCAAATGTTTATCTCAACTAACAAGAAGAAGATATAGAAATAGAAGTAATTACTGCAGAAGTAGAGAAAATCATGCGAGTGCAACACATCAGATTTTTCTTTTTACATAAATTAACCCTTAAATGTACTGTTTTGCAAATAATGAAGGCGAATATTAAGAGGCTATTTTAGATTATTTAACTTTTATTTTTCTTATGTTCATATTATACTAGCCTTTAACAATAAAATTCATGTATTTGTAGCTATATTATATCACAAATCTTATATTTATTTACTTCCATATTACTGTAGCGATTTTTTTTTTTTTTTTTTTTTTTGGCTACAGAAAGTAAAGTTCATTCAACTGCAGTCAAATGTAACCCCGTCAGCATCCACACGTGCCATCACTCCGCTTATTTTCGGTGGAGCCGCCCCATCCGTTACCGTGGGCACATTGTACGGTAGTAATTTAGAAATGGAATTTTTGGGTGGAGTACAACACTTCCTCTACTTACTATACATAGTAGAGAAAGTAAAAATAAAACAAAAATTGTCAAATTATTCTTCATAGAATGCTACTTTAATATTTACCACTTTTATGTAGACGTCTTCAATTTAAAGGACTCTTTATCCCACTCATAACTCTATAGGCCCTTCTTGCATTGCTATAGACGGTATAAAGGACCAATAGGGTTAATCGAATCAATAAATCTGCTCTTACAACAACCGCCCCCCCCCTTCCGCATAGTATTAACAATACGCTTTGTAAGGTATCTGGAAACAGAAATGTTAGTTTGCATTAGGAACAAAAGTTATCATACAAAAGACAAAATTAATGCAAAGTTATGATAACGGATGGAATACATTTATTTGTCCAGTACTGTATCTCATTTCACTTTCTATTTATGTGGAATGTGCCTTCAAAAATATTCCCACTAACGAAGCTTGAAGCGCAGTTCAAAAGGAAACCGTATTTGTATGTGATGCCATGCGTTCAAACGGCGCGGCGTCCCTTCCGTGCGAAAAAATAAACAGTGCGCGCTTTGATGCTTGGCGAATGTTAAAAACGTTCTATACTTAGCGGGAGGTTGGGAAAACAAAATTATATGTTCACATTTTGTATGAGAAAGGAGCACGTATGTCGCTCGCTCTCAGGATGTACGAGTGTGAACTCAAAACGTAATCATTGATAAAAGAGAGAAGTTTTTTTTAAATAGCACCCATTTGTCCTACACTGTCAAAATATATTATGACTATTTCATGATCATATTCATAAAATGAAGGGTGAAACTTGCTGGGCGGTGGTGGTGGTTAATAAATTAAATTATCTTGTTTTAACGACGATGTCAATTGCCAGGATCATAGCAGCATCGCCAGTGTGCAGGAATTTCGTCCCGCAGTTCTTTTACATGCCAGTAAATCTACTGACATGGAGCTGTCGTTTTTACGCACACTTAAAAACCATCGGTCTGGGCCGGATTTCAACCCGCAACCTTGGGATCAGCAGGCCAGCGTCTGATCAACTGAGCCACCCAGACCGACAAAGTGATGGAGGTGGTAGTGGTGGTGGTAATGGTGGCGGTGATGGTGGTGATGGTGGTGTTGGTGGCGGTGGTGGTGGTGGTGTTGGTGGCGGTGATGGTGGTGGTGTTGGTGGCGGTGGTGGTGGTTGTGATGGTAGTTATTTATTAACGTCCTCCAACATTGCGTCATATCGGACGAATGAATGAAATGGGTGAAATGATGCTCAAATGAGCCCGAGGTCCATGGAGCTTTAAGTTACCCGACATTCGTCTTCTCAGGGTAGGGAAAACCTCGGAAAAAAACCTTACCCGGATAACTTACCCTGAGCGAGATTCGAACTCGCGACCTTTTGAACGTGAAGCACACACGCTAACCATCACCTACCGAGGCGGGCGTGATGGTAGTGGTGGTGGCGGTGGCGGTGGTGGTGATGGTGGCGGTGGTGGTGGTTGTGATGGTGGTGGTGGTGGTTGTGATGGTGGTGATGGTGGTTGTGATGGTGGCCGTGGTGGTGGTTGTGATGGTGGTGATGGTGGCGGTGGTGGTGGCGGTGGTGGTGGTGGTTGTGATGGTGGTGATGATGGCCGTGGTGGTGGTTGTCATGGTGGTGATGATGGCCGTGGTGGTGGTTGTGATGGTGGTGATGGTGGGGGTGGTGGTGGCGGTGGCGGAGATGGTGATGGTGGCGGTGGTGGTGGTGGTTGTGATGGTGGTGGTGGTGTTTGTGATGGTGGTGATGGTGGTTGTGATGGTAGTGATGGTGGCCGTGGTGGTGGTTGTGATGGTGGTGATGGTGGCGGTGGTGGTGGCGGTGGTGGTGGTGATGGTGGTGATGGTGGTCGTGGTGGTGGTGGTTGTGATGGTGGTGATGGTGGCTGTGGTGGTGATGGTTGTGATGGTGGTGGTGGTGGCTGTGATGGTGGTGATGGTGGCCGTGGTGGTGATGGTTGTGATGGTGGTGGTGGTGGCTGTGATGGTGGTGATGGTGGCTGTGGTGGTGATGGTTGTGGTGGTGGCGGTGGTGGTTGTGATGGTGCTGGTGGTGGCTGTGATGGTGGTGATGGTGGCCGTGGTGGTGATGGTTGTGATGGTGGTGGTGGTGGCGGTGGTGGTTGTGATGGTGGTGGTGATGGTGGTGGTGGTTGCGATGGTGGTGGTGATGGTGGTGGCGGTGGTGGTGATGGTAATGGTGGCAGTGATAGAGGTGATGGTGGTGGTGGCGGTGGTGGTGGTAATGGTGGCGGTGGTGGTGATGATGGTGGCGGAGGTGGTGGTGGTGGTGATGGTAATGGTGACGGTGGTGGTGATGGTGGCGGTGATGGTAATGCTGGCGGTGGTGGTGGTGATGGTGGCGGTGGTGGTGGTGATGGTAATGGTGGCGGTGGTGGTGGTGATGGTGGCGGTGGTGGTGGTTTTGATGGTGGTGGTGTTGGTGGCGCTGGTGGTGGTGGAGGTGATGGTGGTGGTGTTGGTGGTGGTGTTGGCGGTGGTGGTGTTGATGGTGGCGATGGTGGTGTTGGTGGCGGTGATGGTGGTGTTGGTAGTGGTGATGGTGGTGGTGATGGTGGTGGTGGTGGTGATGGTGGTGGTGGTGGTCATGGTGATGGTGTTGGTGGCGGTGATGGTGGTGGTGGTGATGGTGGTGGTTGTGGTGGCGGCGGTGGTGGTGTTGGTGGTGATGGTGGCGATGATAGTGGTGGTGGCGGTGGTGATGCTGGTGGTGTTGGTGGTGGTGATGGTGGTGTTGGTGGTGGTGGTGGCGGTGGTGGTGGTAGTGATGGTGTTGGTGGTGGTGTTGGTGTTGGTGGTGGTGATGGTGTTGGTGGTGGTGGCGATTGTGGTGGTGGCGGCGGCGGTGGTGGTGGCAGTGGTGGTGGTTGCGGTGGTGCTCGTGGTGGTGGTGCTCGTGGTGGTGGTGGTGCTCGTGGTGGTGTTGGCGGCGGTGGTGATGGTGATGGTGATAGTGGTGGTGGTCGTGGTGGTGGTAGTGGTGGCGGTGATGGTGGTGGTCGTGGTGGTGGTAATGGTGGTGGTCTTTGTGGTGGTGGTGATGGTGGTGGTGGTGGTGGTGATGGCAGTGGTGGTGGTGGTGGCGCTGGCGGTGTTGGTGGTAGTGGTCGTGGTGGTGGTGGCGGTGGTGGTTGTGGTGGTCGTGGTGGTGGCCATGGTGGTCTTGGTGATGGTGGTGGTCATGATGGTGTTGGTAGTGTTGTTAGCGGCGGTGGTGGTGTTGGTGGTGGTCGTGGTGGTGGTGTTGGTGGTGTTGGTAGCGGCGGTGGTGGTGTTGGTGGTGGTTGTGGTGGTGGTGTTGTTAGCGGTGATGGCGGTATTGGTGGTGGTCGTGGTGGTGGTGTTGGTGGTGTTGGTAGCGGCGGTGGTGGTGTTGGTGGTGGTTGTGGTGGTGGTAGTGTTGTTAGCGGCGGTGGTGGTGTTGGTGGTGGTCGTGGTGGTGGTGTTGGTAGCGGCGGTGGTGGTGTTGGTGGTGGTGGTGGTGTTGGTAGTGGCGGTGGCGGTGTTGGTGGTGGACAGGTGGTGGTGTTGGTAGCGGCGGTGGCGGTATTGGTGGTGGTCGTGGTGGTGGTGGTGTTGGTAGTGGTGGTGGCGGTATTGGTGGTGGACAGGTGGTGGTGGTGTTAGTAGTGGCGGTGGCGGTATTGGTGGTGGACAGGTGGTGTTGGTGGTGGTGTTGGTGGTGGTGGTGGTGAAGGTGGTGTTGGTGGTGGTGGTGGTGGTGAAGGTGGTGTTGGTGGTGGTGGTGTTGGTGGTGGTGGTGAAGGTGGTGTTGGTGGTGGTGGTGAAGGTGGTGTTGGTGGTGGTGGTGTTGGTGGTGAAGGTGGTGTTGGTGGTGGTGGTGCAGGTGGTGTTGGTGGTGGTGGTGGTGTTGGTGGTGGTGAAGGTGGTGTTGGTGGTGGTGGTGAAGGTGGTGTTGGTGGTGGTGGTGGCGGTGTTGGTGGTGGACAGGTGGTGGTGTTGGTAGCGGCGGTGGCGGTATTGGTGGTGGTCGTGGTGGTGTTGGTAGTGGTGGTGGCGGTGTTGGTGGTGGACAGGTGGTGGTGGTGGTGTTAGTAGCGGCGGTGGCGGTATTGGTGGTGGACAGGTGGTGTTGGTGGTGGTGGTGTTGGTGGTGAAGGTGGTGAAGGTGGTGTTGGTGGTGGTGAAGGTGGTGTTGGTGGTGGTGTTGGTGGTGGTGAAGGTGGTGTTGGTGGTGGTGGTGGTGAAGGTGGTGTTGGTGGTGGTGGTGTTGGTGGTGGTGGTGAAGGTGGTGTTGGTGGTGGTGGTGGTGGTGAAGGTGGTGTTGGTGGTGGTGGTGTTGGTGGTGGTGGTGGTGTTGGTGGTGGACAGGTGGTGTTGGTGGTGGTGGTGGCGGTATTGGTGGTGGTGGTGTTGGTGGTGGTGGTGAAGGTGGTGTTGGTGGTGGTGGTGTTGGTGGTGGACAGGTGGTGGTGGTGGCGGCGGTGGTGGTGGTGGTGGTGTAAAGCGACAGCTGCCTGACATCCACTACACTCGCACAGTAAATACAGAAGAACAAGGCAGGTTATCTGTTTCTGTTCTCAAGACACACCGTTACGGTGTTTGTTTCTGTACTGAGCTGGTGAAAGTGCCAGCCATACAATCTGCAGTGTTGCCAGCTTGTTTTCGACAAAACTAAAATATCTCCGTAGGAAATGGTCAGAGATAAAAACGTAAGATACAAAATGTGTTCCAAATACCGAGATCTAACACTGGTTTAAATTAATGTAATGACTAAGAGGTGGAATCAGGACTGAAAAATTCAATGCCGGGGTTTAAACCAGGACATATTATTCATGTCGTACTCGCAAGTTGGCCATGATAGCTTAGCGGTTAAAGTAGCCGCTCGATAAGCGGAAGATCCGTGGTTCAAATCACGGCTGTGTCATTGAATTTTTCAGCCCTGATTCCACCTCTTAAACATTGCCCACACACAGCTTGTGTGTTTAAAATCACCAGCAGTAAGTTTGTTGGCATAAATAAAACAATGTAATGACTTCCCTTCCATCCGGTATATTCTATCCCAATTACGGCACAATGTGTAATCAAATATTATGGTTATAGCTGTAATGGTTTACACGATGTTTACATTGCAATACTGCCATATTTTTCATGTGTAGATCAGTCAGTATATTTATCCACGATGTGTCCTTAATCTAAGAGCTGATACCGAATTGTTTTATCAGATTGCTCAATTTCAGTCATAAATCACGTTAATTAAGTCTTCGATTTTGTGATTCAAGTATTTTCCAACTGCCGATATTCTGAATTAACTATATGAGCTTAAATGGAGGATTTGAATCCTTTTCGTTTCGTTCTTATCAAGGAAAAACGTCCAGGGAAACAATTTGCTCCTATAAGCCATAATAAGGGCAAAAGAAGCTGGCTAACTACGAGCATCTATCAACTAAATGGCGAAGCTAAAGGTAAAGGAAAGAGAAAGGAAATAAGGAATCCAGAAGTGAATACTTCTCCAAAGTTTGATATGATCAGATATCTAGTGTCGATATCGCTAGCAATAAATGAGCAGTACTTCGAAAAGAAAAGGGAACTGCTGCCTTTTTTCTTTTACAGCTAAGATTAGAATCCTTGATAAATGTGCTAAGATTTTCCAACCTGTCCTCTTCCTATAACTATTTGGTTAAAAATCTACTTCTGATGGCTGTCACATAATTATTGCTCTAACGCAGGCATGGGGAAGAGGGTGACAGAAAAGCAATTGAGTATTTCTCCTCTGCACCTACCCATCACCAAATGCAGGCCATCTGTCTGTTCCGGTTCTATATGTTTACGGATACACACGTCTTTATAGGCAAGGGAAGTTTCAAGGCGTGCAGTAGTGGAACCGAATAGAAATATGATGTATTGGTTTTGTGATTACGTTACCTACATTTTCTTTTGGCATAGCAGAAACAATGCTTTATTTTTACTAGTAACACAAAAATACTTACGTTCCCATTCGGCTTTGAAGCATTTTTACCACGTTATGCGACATGATTCCCCCACTGACACACTGACCGATTCTCTGAGGTAGATAACAGCGTGAGCTGTGGCCTGATACCTAACCGTGTGCAGTAGAGTGGATGGGATTAAAACTACGATGTTGGGGAAACGACACATTGTATCAGTTCTCCCCATTTGCGCTCTATAGGTGACTTAATAAGTCACTGACTTTTATTGCAATAATTCTGAACAGGACATATTTTTCTATCAATTGAGTGTCTGGGTGGTTGGGTGGGTAGGTGCCTGAATGAGTGAGTGGATTGGTGGGTAGGTGCCTGAGTTTGAGTGAGTGGATGGGTGGGTGCCTAGGTGAGTGCGTGCGTGAGGAGTGGGTGGGTAGGTAGTTGGACTGAGTTTGTGGATGAGTGCGTGTGTGTGTGAGTGCGTTAGTGAGTGAGTGCTTGAGTGCGTTAGTGAGTGAGTGATTGCGTGAGTGAGTGCGCTAATGAGTGAGTGTGTTGGTGGGTGGCTAGGTGCCTAAGTGAATACGTGAGTCAGTGATGAGTGTGTGAGTGCGTGAGAGTGTGTGAGTGATGAGTACGTGAGTGTGCATGAGTGATTGAGTGGGTGCGTGAGCGAGTGAGTGGGTGAATGAGTGAGCGAGTGAGTGGGTGAATGAGTGAGCCAGTCAGTCAGTGAATGAGTCAGTAGGGTTTAAGGGCCCTCGATCATGTTGAATGATCTTAGGAAAGGGAATATAAACTGAACAAATAATATAAAAGACATCAAAATATTTTGAAATCTCCTATTCCATAAACGCTTGATCAGTTTACAAGAGGAAAACTGAATTAAATAATGCCAGTAAACATATATCCCAGGCGTCTAATGCGGCAATACAACGGCGTGTGCCATATCATTTAAGGTTGATAATAGAACAAAAAGCCACATATATGTACAAGCTAATCAAGGAGTAAGTAAGGGCTGTGCTGTTAGGGTCAGGAATTGGAAGTATCGACAAGTGTCTCAGAGTTACACGACAGGAAAAAAGGATGCTTTGGTACACCGAAACGAAGCCATCTCCAGGTCTTCAGTACCTCCTGCTGGAGACCCTTATTCGAAACTGGGGGAGGGCCGGTTGAACTAGCTGGAACCTTGCCCTCTGCTCCTTCACGGCTTCTGTAATGGTCGCCCTTTGTTCCTTTTACCTCATCCCTCCCTCCCAGGGGTACGAAAGCTCTACTAAGGCCGAAGTGCTAAACTCCCCCTCCGACTCATTTGTCATGAAAATATTTTAAACATATGGTATTTTATCCAAAATCATTAGTCATGTTTGAGAAAATAAAACATTCGAACTTTCTATGTAGAGGATTTTCTCGAATGTGGCATCATTGGAAAATGCTGAACTTCAATTCCAAGGTTGGTATTTAACTGACTTTTCGTTTTTTATTTATGTTGATCACAGACACAAACAACCACACCGGTGCGCGGACCTTTTTCTAAAAATGCTTATTTTAGGAGGCCTCAAAGGGTGTATTTTCCAGTGAAATCTCATAAATTTTTTTCTGGAATGCAACAAATATCCTCTCTACCTATGTACGTGGTAAAGAAAGCAAAAAATTTGTTATCTTTGCATGTAGCGGTTATAGTCCATACTGCTGAATTTGATCACATCTTTGGGTAAAGGTTTATTATAAATAATGTAACTTGGATGGAATAAACATAAGTTTTAAATTAATAACATATTGTGACAAAATGACAACACAGTTCAATTACTTTTTTCTCTCACTTTCTTTTCTTCTAAACTGAAGCATAAAAGTCAATCCTCTTTTACTGTCGTTAACAGTCTTCTTCGTGTTCTTACAACTCCAAGCTATTGTCTTCTCGTAACCTTGACATATTCCTTTGTGTATTTCAATTCTCTCTGTGTCACAAACAGCTGGCTTTGGCTATACAATCACTCAGCACAGTAAAACTGCTTCATTTCAAGACTCACTTCGACGTGATGTGTCAGTATCCTAAACCGTCTCTGTCGACACATACAGTTCTCTCACGATGACAGTACACACGCACGCGCTCGCGCGAAATCTCTCTCTCTCTCTCAACAGCTGCTTCGTTCAACACTCACAACTCCATCACAAAAACGACTCACCTCCTTTTAAAGACGAGAATTTTATAGCACAGATCTTTCCCGAAATTCACCTTTTTCTAGAAGTTACCACAAATAAGCCGGTAGTCGAGGCTCCGCGAACGTTCCAAAATCTACTTTATTCTGCCGCGCTGATTACTGCCAGTCATGTATTCACAAGCAGTGGCGCGAGACAGCCGACCTTGAGCGCCTTTGATGCACGCACCGCCAAGTGGTATAAGGTACCTTGACTCTGAGCGTCCTTTGAGGTGCGCTGGTCTGCCGGCCGGTGCCACAATTTTATATAAAGGATATCAGTGTGAATTTTTAATGAATAGAGAAGCTCATGGGGGTACTGTAGGTCAAATTGTTCAAATTTGGAAGTGTATTAAGATGTGGAAATATATTATTAATACTTCTAGTTCTTCAACTCAATCATAAGTTATCTCAAGATTAAATAAATGATATAGATACAACACTTTTGAAGTTTATTCTTAATACAATACAGGAAAAGTTGGTTACATAATAGGTTACTGTGTACCAGTCTACAAAACACACAAACGCATTAACTTACAGTTTATGACATGTGTATATCTATTTTTGAGATAAAATGATCTCCTGGTGTGAAGCTATACTGTGGCTGGAAGAACAAACTGAACTGAACACGGATTGCTTGAAGCAACTGGGAACTGTTATATAATTCCATGAATTGTGATATTATATTTTTCACTTTTAAAATAAGTATTGTAAAATTACTGCACGGGTATATCTTATACTATACACGAAACACTGTGCATTAAAAATGGAAGGTTTTCAAGAGGAAAAAGTTACTGAAGGAAACCAAATTTAAAACACCTTCAGGTTCTCAACGTAGACAATGACTAGTTTGAATGAATATCTTTAACTCTCAACTACAATAAATACGGTACATTTGCATACCTATTTATGAACAGAGTAATGAATATCTGAAAATTAGATCAACATTAAACACAGCAAAAATAAACTGTTGGGGCATAATGGCTGAAGAAACGACAATATTTCTCAGTTTAGGAGACAGTAATTCCCAGACCATTTATGATCCTCTGGCTGATGAAGCCCAAGCGCCCGAGCTGCGACCTCTCTTCCTCCGAAGCTACCCTCACAGAGAAAGCCTGCAGTTTATGCTTGTTCAACAGCCTTCCGACACACCTGTATCAATAGTAAATGCGTCATAGTATTTCAGGATGGCGATTAATAAAGTTAGTTTCGTATACAACAGTAAACCCCACCAGTTGCGCAAAATTTTACAATCATTATCTCTGCCTCTATCAGAACAGTGTCCACCATGTAAAAAAAAGCAGGTAGTAATGAGGAAGCATAGGCTTTCACGTCCGGAGTTGATAATTCTAGAAGAAACTTCTGGGCTGATTTGCCGTGGTCTGCTGGAGTAACTGGGTCCAGACGTTTCGTCCACAACTGCTGAGGACATCATCGGTGGCACGGGCGAAGTCTTCTTGGTGAAGGCTCAGTTGTCTCTGAAGTGTTAACCGTTGACAGGAAGGAAAAGGCCTTGAGCTTAACAGAACTTGGTATCCCATCACTGATGACATTTAACAACAATCCAGACAGCGAAACAACCTGAACCAATCAGGAACCAGCAGCCAGGCCGCTTCCACCAGCCGTACCGCCTCAGCCGGCCCCAAGCAAACCAGAGAAGCCCCTCTATGCATAAATACCGCAACCCTGACGGTTAACGCTTCAGACATATCCTCTCTGTTCCCCTGCGAACCACTAGTCAAACCCTTCACCATTAAACCCATATACCATCCATCCCAGAGGCAATTCAAAAAGAGCCTACGTAGTGGGTGCGCATTAGAAATCATGAAAATTATGTGATCGACAACACTGGCAAAGGCGAGCCGAAACACCACAAGCATGCCAGAATAAAAATGTTTTAGACGCGGCACGGCTCGCCGATTAATGTGCGCCCATGCAACACCGGCCCTAAGCCACACACTCACTATTGCAGAGGCCTGCGCCTCGGGAACCACACAGGAGCTGCAACCTGACCACTCAGGAAAACAGCGGAAAACTGTACATACTGTAAATAGGGACATAGAGTGTATAAAGTGCAGGACATGTGTACGTGTACTGGGACGCATATATTTGGTGTGCCCAGTGTGTGTGTGTGTGTGTGTGTGTGTGTGTGTGTGTGCGTGTGATGCGACGTATATTTTTGGTATGTCCAGGATTGAGAGGACCACTGAATCAAGCATTAAAGAACAAAAGCTGTTCTCGGTGACCTAAAGGTGGTCACCGTATCAGTTTTTTGGTAACTCCAACAATTGTATATATTATAGTATAAATGAATTAATTATAAAACCATGACAATTGTAGCCTGTAAGCCGGGGTTAGTTTACCAGCACCAAGCCAAACTTTTCTAGTAAACCAAACTGAAACTGAAGCTCACACTTCAGACGTAATTGAACCTTCACCAAGAAGACTTCACCCGTGCCACCGATGATGTCCACAGCAGTTATGGGCGAAACGTCTGGACCCGGTTATTCCAGCAGACCATGGCAAATCAGCCGGGAAATTTCTTCTAGAATTATCAGGTAATAAATCTGGTTATTGGTTTGTAGGGAAAACTGTCAAGACGACTCGGCGTTGATAATTTGATTGAAGAATCCCGAAAACTTAGTCTGTCTTTAATATTTACACCTTACACCAAAGATAAATGAAGTTTACGCTCTAAATATTTACTACATTTATTGATGTTATCATATTTTAAGGCTATTACTACTAATTATTACATGTATTCGTGGTATGGTCTTAGATGATTAAACAACACTGACAATTCTTTACCTAAAGACGGAATAACTAGTGGCATTAGTAACGATAAGTTTTCTATTCCAAACTATTTTGAATTGTATTAAACATTAAAATATTTAAAATAAGTGCGAATCTTACCTGACCAATTGCCCTTTCTCTAGAGGAGGCAGTGGACGATCAGTTTCATAGAAGTCCCATTGTTGAGTAGGTTTACCATGTTCCCTCAACAATAGAGTCTTGGCAGAACGATGTCCTCCCTGACGTACTGCCACCAGAGGTGCTGTAAAATAAATAGAGCGAAAGAGAGTCACTGTATTTTAGAGAGGACCACCGTATGAGCACGGCCAATATTTTTGTCCAACTAGCTGAGTGAATTAACACGCAACCCTGCGGGGTAATGCGAGAAAATTAAAAAATACTTAATCTCTGCGAAATGCCAGTGCAGAAGGGCCACGGAAATAGTTGTTTTATTGTTAGAACCCGCAGCATGGAGCTATAGGCCAATACAGTTTGGAAGAAATGCCTAGAAATTTGCATGGAAGAATCGCAGTTCCCAAGAATTCAATATGGCCGACATTACACTATCTGCAATGGACATTATACCAAAAACAGTACTACCAACCTACACAATAAAAGCATGATTTCTAACCTCAGATATCACAGGGTTAAAGTAAAGTGCTTTCTAACGATAATAAAGCTTAAACATCGTTACCACACAACACACGATGAACCTGCTCATCTTCGGCAAATCTTGTTCTGCAATAACACTTTTGGATAAAGTCACTTCTAAACACTAAATATCGTAATTATTTAATGGACTTCCGTGTTGCGAACACAAAAATAATAGTAATCAATTCAAGACAAAATCGCGCACACACGAGCAATACAATGGTGTCCACAGATTAATACTGCGTCTAAAGAGAATCTTGTTTTAAAATTGATCGGTTGGCTTCTCTACAACGGGTTCATAAGCACGGACTTCTGTGGCAACATAACGGATGCAATAATACCAACTATTGCCGTAGTTATGCCATGATTAGAGAGTTCCACTCTACAATTGAACAAGTCTTACTTCTCAGTCAAGAAATCAAAGACTCCTTCAATAGAAAAGAAGATAATGTATCAGTTTTTATTGATTTCCAAAGTGCATATCATTCTATATGCAGAACAAAACTACTAAAGAAAGTAAAAAAAAAAAAAAAAAAATAGGGATACAAGCCTAATGTTTTCATGGGCTATGTCATTTCCTACACAACGCTTTATTGCAACCAGATATGGAAGAAATATATCTAAATACAAACAAGTACACCGTCGCTTACCACAAGGCGCAGTGCTCAGCACAACACTTTTTAATATATTTATTAACGATCTGCAACAACAAATACAAGAATCAGGCGTGAAGTGTGCACTATTTGCTGATGACTTGGTAATGTGGACTTCAAAACCAAAAAGCAAAAGTACAGAACTAGAAAAAAACCATGCAACAATCCTTAACCAACTTACAAAGGTGGACCAAAGAAAATTTAATGACTGTTAATACAACAAAATCAAACTACCAAATCTTTTCACTAAGAAAAAAACTACTAAAAGTAAAACTAAATTTTGAGGGTCAACAATTAACAATTACCAGAAACAAAGGAGCAAAGTATTTAGAAGTTACATTTGATACCAAACTTACATGGACCAAACAAATAGAAAATGTAATACAAAGAGCAGAAAGGCACCTTTCACTGTTAAAACGTCGAACAGGAATGAAGTGGGGATGTTCCAGAGCAACGCTTAACACAACATACAATGTATATATAAAGCCATTATTTACTTACTGCAGCGAAGTTCTTGTAACAGCAAACACAAAAAAAAAAAAAAAAAAAAAAAAAAAAAAAATTCAAATCTTTCAAAACCAAAGTCTGAGACTAATTACAGGTGCTATCAAAACCACACCAATAGCAGCTATGGAAATACTAACCAACCAATACCCCATTGAATATGAAATAGAAAAAGCGGCTCTTATTCAACACGAAAAGTTGATCAGACTCCCATTCAATACATGGCACAAGAGAAATTTTACACATACACTAAAGACTCAGGAGAGCTTTCTTTCCAAAATTCAAGACATCAAGAAGGATGTACACCTTCCTAATTCAAAGGAAAGCTTTATATCTAAAGTCAATCCAACACAAACATTAGACATCACATATTATTTACACCTGACAGAAGAAGTTAAGAAAAGTGATACTCCAACTAGTGTTCTAAAATTATTGGCATTAGAGACAATCCGTACTAGATTTCCAGAACACGAATGGCTCCATATTTATACTGATGGATCATTGATATCAAACCAAGATGGAGCAGGTGCTGGAGTCACGTGCCACCTCTTTTCCTATTACAAGTCTTTAAGTTATGAAACTACAAACTCTGATGGAGAAATTGAAGCAATTCGAATGGCCCTACAAAATCTTTTGTACAGAATTTCACATTTTCAGCAAGCAGTTATTCTCTCAGATTCCAGGGCAGCCATTATAGCAATTACTTCATAGTTGTCAGCTGTTAGGTCTCAGAAGACGAATATGCAACTATTTTTAAATAACGTAAGCTAAAGCGTATTATGTAACTCTCTGTGCTATTTTCTAGATGAACGAACCTGTCGCTACTTATCTTTTGTTATTTGATAGGAATGAATCTTAAATGTTATTGTGCTTTTAATTCCTTGTCTCTTAGGTTTATTTTGTTATACGATTTTCACATTCGTATCCGTGTCACTGAAATGTATGTTTACTGTAAGACATTAAAAACAAATGAGGTTTAAGGTGGGAGTAATATAATTTATGTGCTTTATACACATGCGCATTATAATGCTTTTGATTAGGGCACACAAAATCACAGATATAATAGTGTGTTTTGCCCCTTTCCTTTGATTTTATTGTTGAAGGGAAGTTTGCTCTGGTGGGAGAAACTTGCCGCACGTGCGATAATATGGTAACGTAGCTATACTAGTTCTGTCTCTGTCTCCTGCGCGAGGGACCGCCAAGTTAGGTGCTGGTCAGTATAGGGGTCCCATAAAAAAGACGTTTCTACCCCTTACCCTATCTTATCAAGGAGTCTTCTTAAAGACTTCTGACTGATGTCAAGGCGGTGCTCTTGCATGGCTGTAAAACTTGGAAGATAACTAAAAACATTATTAACCAATTGAAAGTGTTCATAAATAGATTTTTACGCAACATTATAAGAATATTCTGGCCTTTCTAGGTCAAAAATGAAGAGTTATGGGCAGTAACCAAACAAAGAGCATTTGAACTGGAAATTCGGCAGAGGAAGGGGGATGGTTGGGCCATACACTTCAGCGACCATCAGAGGATATAGCCAAGAGTACCGTCCACTGGAATCCTCAAGGGAGTTATAGGAGAAGCAGACCCAAGATAACATAAAAAAGAACAATCTTAGAAGAGGCACGAAGAAGTGGCAAACCTTGGGGAGATAAAAGAACTCTCCAAAAACAGAATACAGTGGCGTGGTCTTGTGAAGTCTCTATGTTCCTCATCTTTGGAATGTGGCTGCCGAAACATCCAAAAAACATCGTGCTTTTTACCTATAATTTGCAAGAAGAGGAAATTCGTAGTGAAACATACTAGAAAACGTGTTGTCAGCTAATAGATGGATACACTACGATGATAGATGTTCCCCCAAAGAGCAATTGTGGAATTTCTATTTAATTGGCTTAAGGACTTCTGAGTTTAGCGAATAGGTTTTAATTGGATAGAAAATCTTATGTTCTCAGATGTTCGTCTGCTTCCATTGAATATTTAGTGACAACTTAAGAATCTGACTAGACTTGCTTTGCTACTCCAGCTGCAGGTCTGATGGCAAACGGTGAGCTATTGAAACATCAAAAATATCTAAGGAGGTTTAAAAATTCACCCAAACTAATGTATCAGATAAAGCACTTCATATTACATAACTGTGGATGAGGAACAGGGTGTAATAACAATCAAAATCTTAAAGCTTGATTGAAGAAATATAATACATTTAGCCTATAGGCATCCAATAAGTGCAAAGACCTCCTGTTTACAAAGGAAATAGATCGTAAAGCTCCGAAGGTGAGCAAATCCTTGGAAGTTTTCTTGTGTTGCTGAAGTATCTTCATTTCCTAATCCTATTTTCCAATCATAAACTCTTCTGTGTTTCCTGTCCCCTGACATTTCCGCACTGCACTTTTCACAACTTTTGCACTCATTGTTATCGTCTTTCTGCGCTGTTTGGTGCTTGTTGATTCTTATTTGGCTGCAGCTGTCTCCATACTTCTCTGTTTCTTACGACTCTTAACCCTTGGATTCCTTCTTTGGTTCGAAAGTAGTCTGCCCGTCTGATCCTTTGGCGTCGCATGTTTCTTCGTCCTTCTTGCGGGTCCTACGGTGTGATGTAGCGTCCACTTCTCCAATTGAAAAACACATTTTGTTTGTTTTTCTTTTCTTCTCGATTTTTCAGCACTTCCAAGACATTTTAAACTGTCAATAAAATAACATTCCTGCTTTAAACCATAAAAGGTCAGATCAGACGTTAATACCTACCATATCAAAGGAATAACAGTTGTTATTATAAAGCATTTGGATACATATGTGCAGCAATGCGAAAATGTATTGTATACGCCAGTTTCCTAAGACCTACACGCCGTTAAATGTCCAAAAAGCATTTAAATGTAGGTATAATATATTCAAATTGGGTAAACAGAATTAGTCTTGTCTACAGCAATGTATCTGATGTAAGATTTATCCTGCCAATATTTCTAATTCACAGCTTTATTCTGTCTTTATTTCGTTTTGCTTCATGAAACTACAGAACCTGTATCCCTTCTTCGAAAGATTGGAAAGTTCACTACACTACAGCCAGATATATAATTAAAAAATCACAGGGCAGTTCGCGTTAAAATATACTTTCTCGACAGTTTCCATCCACGAGCGAGCGTGTTCTACAGCGTTGTCACTTTTATAGAAATACTTGGCTATAATGCAGTGAATTGTTCCAGACGTTTTAAAAGGGATACAGATTTTACAGTTTCTTGTGAAACAGTATATTTAATTTGTCCCCAAATTAAGTTAAGTACTTATTTCAAGTGAGACAGGATATTGTAAGACCCCCAAAAGAAAATCATTTATGTGAATATTTTTTAAGAGTGTAATTTGTTTTTGATGTTGGTATGAGTTGGTTAAATGACGAAAACGTGTTACTAATATTCATTGTTACGAACAATTAATTTGTTAAAGACGTCATAAATATTCCCATATTTAATTTTAATATATATGTATAAATAAAAGAATTATATGTGTTAAATATTGAAAGCGAAGGGAGAATGGCTAAGGATCGCTTCCCTAACAATGCGGGAACTATTTGATGAACGCATACGCGGATGTACACAAAAAGAAGTGTGATGCGGCGCCAATTGTCTAGTATAGAGCGTCTGTATCTTTGATATAGATGGACGCATGATTATGTGTGCGCGTCATAAAATAGTGAAAGTAAATTTACTAAGTGTTTAAAGACCGTTAATTTGTGTAAAATAAGTGAAACATTAGCCAACTTTAATAAGTTAGTTAATATGAAGTGTGCGATTAAATAAAAGGACGTAAAATAGACGAAGTGTAACGTGATAGAAAACACATTTAGCGAAATATCGCTAAATTTTCAGACATTAAATCCTGGCGATGCTAGGGAAGTCGATCTACTGAAATAAAAGACTTGCTACTGTGATACGATTTAAATACTGTGAACAAGAAGGTGCGAATAAAATATTTCACTGAAGTTAACCCCGAGTGTATGTTCATTCCATCCAGTACCACGACCCGAGATAACGAAAAAGTCAAAAGCTCCTCACCATCTAGTGCCATAAATTATAGAAACAGCACCACAAACATGACTTTGTTCGCATTGCATCATTCTTCCATTGTTGAGGAGATTACCTGTTTATCGAGATTGTAAATACCATATTTCAATTGTGTGTAAAGAATTAAGGGTTATTTTAAATATTTAATGCCAAACATTTTAAAGAGATAGTTTAAAATCGCTTTCTTAGCATTTTCGCGATTACAAAAATGACGCCATAGAATGACGCTACTAGAAGCGCGCATATGCGGATGGATACGTGCGCATAACTCGACAGATGCGGCAAGATCAGTCTTTCTCTTTGTCGATAACATTGGTATAGTATAGAGCAGGCATGTCAAACATAACTCCCAGGGTGTGAAAAGAGGAGTCCACCCCTCCTTAACTGCAGTAGCACGCGCTAGTAGAACCGGTTTTCGCTTTGTTTTTCTCGTTCTCCGATTTGAAGGGAGGGAAAATAGGGGAATATTTTCACACCTGACGAGAGCTGTTTGACATGCCTGGTATAGAGGCATTTTTATACTGGTATGTACGCGTTCAAAACTAATAAAAGTAAAGTGACTCAGTGTAGGTTAATTAGAACAAAATAAGTGATACTGCGATTAAGCTCAAGAAGTTAGTTAACACGATGTGTACAATTTAATGAAAGAACATAAGATCGACGAAGTGTAAACGTTTGGCGAAATATCGCTATATCTTCAGACATTAAACCTCGACGATGACAAGAAAGTCCAATGGACCATAGTTTGTAAAAGTAATATGTTATCATTGTTACTTATTGTTCAACTATTGAACAAATTGTAATTTTGCAAGTGTATAAATAAAAAAATAAGGAAGTCAATCCAATGAAATAAAAGATGTGTTACTGTGATACAAATTAAATGCTGTGAATGAGAAGGTGTGAGTAAAATAATACACAAAAATATTTCTCTAAAAAAGATAAAATTCCAAATTATAAAAAACCTTATGTGTTTTACTCACATGACTTTCTCTACTGTTGTACTAACCATTCTAACAAACTCTCATTCCTATATCTCCATGTTAGTTAAGATAAACATTCGTACAAATAATCTTATTGCTTATGTCCTTGTAGGTGCAAGGGGAATATTAGAATACAGAAGGCTTTGTGCGATAGTCAAATCTTTTTGACCTTTGAGATTCCGTTCTCTTTGCACGATTAACATATAAAAAATGAACAACGTTGTTGCATTTTGCTAAAGTTCTAAGTTTTCCGAAACTCACACACATAACAAGGAATATCTCCGAAATGGTTCATCCTACAATAAAATTTATTGAGACATAAATTGTGTATTTTACCAAGATCTACATTTTTTGTATAGTAGGATTTGGTCTATCCCTTACGGTTTACCAGTTATGCAAAAGTCGTCCAGAGTAAATACGACTACAGGCGCTATAGCCAGAAAATTCAAGATATACATTTCATTTGTCATAAAAATATCTCAAACATATGACATTTTAATCAAAATCGTTAGAGCCATTTTCAAGAAAATTAAAATGTTCGAAAAATTTTCCATGTAAAAGGTAGTTTAAGGTGGGGCTATTTTCTTCAAAATCTTCGTGTCGCATCCTTGAAAGACATTAAACTTAAATACCAACTTTGGTTTTTAACCGACTTTCCGTTTTTGAGTTATGCTGTCCACAGACTGACAGACAGACACACACGGACCTTTTTCTAAAAATGCTTTTTTTTGGATTCAGGGGGCCTCGAAACATGTATTTCCGGTGAAATCTCGACATCGAATTTTTGGGTGGAATACAATACTTCCCCTACTTACCAGTAGAGAAAGTAAAAATCTGGCATTTATCAATTTAACTGTTTGGATTGTGATAAGGTTTATACTGGTAAAACTAAACGTCATTTAGAAACCAGAATAAAAGAGCATTTTAGAAATATTAAATATAAACAAACTGATAAATCAACTGTGGCGGATCATTTTTGGTCATTTAATAATGAAATTGATCCAGAAGTTAAATTATTAAAACAATTAAGTGGACCTATATATTTAATGGTTTGGGGAAAAAATATTTATTTTAAAAAACAGGTACCATGTTATGAATTTTGAAATACCTTCTATAGATTGTATTTATAGATTTTTGTTTTCAGAGATTGGTAATTAAAATGAGCATCTGTAGCTATGATTTTTGTTTTCAGAGATTAGTAATTAAAATGAGCATCAGTAGCTATGGTAACGAATTTGTTTGTAATGCTTTGAGAATGGGTTGGAGTCAACTCGAAACATTGTCAGCACAGCACCAAAGTATTTGCAATGTTACTAAGATAAGTGAAGCTTTTAGTTTCTAATTTTTTTCTTACTTTGGGTCCAAATGTAATTTGATCTGTCAACCGTCGTTACGAAAATAAATTCGTGAGACAAAGTGATAAGTAACTCACCTACAACCTCAAACAGAAGTTCCTTCTCTGGAATTTCGGCCGTTTTTTGCCATTTCTTTGTTTTATCAGTAGATCCAGAAAATGCCATTACTACGGTTTTAGCAGCTTGACGACGCTGTAAAACATAAAAACAACAAAAGATACATTAAAATCAGAGGTGTAGGGTCAATGCATGTGAGTGATGTGTTGCATACCCTGCTAGTTTTCCTTAGTTACTTTTTCTATTATTTCTATATCAATCCAACTGGCGTAATGCTTGCTGAGGAGTATGCTTCGAACAACAATATGCTATATTTCTATCTCTAATGGTAGGAGCTCTTTCATATTACAATATTTTCTCAGATAAAGGAACCAATATTACAGCAGGGAACTTAGAAACCATGCTTACTTGTTATTTCAGTGAACATGCTACATATAACATTTAAATTGTTGTTAGCTAATGCTGGATTTCTGACAATGAAGTCCTTAATCCTCTTGCTCTCCAATATTTTTCACCATATAAATATTGAAGAGACTTAGTAGTAAATGTAACCGTTTTTTAGAGAGCACCATATTTTTATGTTTTGGCAGTCACATCGCTCTCTCACAACCCCCAGAATGTCTGGAGGACCACACCTGTCGTTGGTTTACGGGTCTCACCGACCTGACTGGGAGAAATATCAAAATAAATTCACCGATCATATCCTCTAATTACCAATCAGAGGACTTATACATGCCATGACAGGTCAGCATGTTAGGGGTTAAGGTTTTATACAGAAATTAGAGAAATGGAGAGGTTGGAAAAATAAAGACTCCCTAGCCCTTGGAAACCCTAATAGCATCGGGGTCGGAAGAGAACAAGAGATGACCAAGGTAAGGTCAGATAGAAAAGTTACAGTGAGGAGCAAAACACCAGTAAGTGGAAGTAATGTTCTGCTGAGCTTGAGTACCTTGTGGTCACTATTCACATATCCCCTAGACACCAGTAAGTGTAAGTAATGTTCTGCTCAGCTTGGGTACCTTGTGGTCGCTATTCACATATCCCCTAGACAGCAGTAAGTGGAAGTAATGTTCTGCTCAGCTTGGGTACCTTGTGGTCACTATTCACATATCCCCTAGACAGCAGTAAGTGGAAGTAATGTTCTGCTCAGCTTGGGTACCTTGTGGTCACTATTCACATATCCCCTAGACAGCAGTAAGTGGAAGTAATGTTCTGCTCAGCTTGGGTACCTTGTGGTCGCCATTCACATATCCCCTAGACACCAGTAAGTGGAAGTAATGTTCTGCTCAGCTTGGGTACCTTGTGGTCGCTATTCACATATCCCCTAGATGGAGACCCCTGAATATATAAAAAGGTGAATTATTTGAGAAGTACAATCAGGATTGAAAAATTCAATTCCAAAGCCAGGATTCGAACCATGGGTCTTCTGCCTCATGCGCAGCTGCTCTAAGCACTAAGCTACCATGGACAACTTGCCAACATGACAAATTCCCCAACCAACCCGCACTCCCCCGGCACACCACATCAGTGATAAATACCACAAGGGCAACTCACAATCGCAAACACCCCATGCCCCGCCTTCAAGTAACCCCCAAATAGCAATTGTTATTTCTAAAAACATCCACAAGGGAATCTCACAAGAATAACTTACAATCGCAAATACCTCATGGTCCATTTTAAAGTAACCTTTAGATGGTAAATGTTATTTTTTAATAATAGCAACCACCATCCAAAGGTCACTCAAACCCAGGACACGAAGTACCCACGATTCCAAGCCGCTGAAATGTAAATTCACCGCTTTTAATCCGCTTTAAGGCTCCTTTTTATACCGACATTCACAATTTTTATTCACCATAAAATTGTGTCCCTACTCATTGGTAACGCAATGGTAGCAGATAAACCATTGTCATGCCATTCATTTTTGCTTAGTTTGTTTGAAGTCTGGAGTGCGAACGCTGTTTCAAGTGCAATGAAGATTCAAAGAGAGCATTTTCGTGCTATGATTTTGTATGACTTGAAATGTGGCTTAAATGAAACGCAATCACTTGAGAGTTTGAGGGGCGCTTTTGGGGCTATTCTCCATCATGCCGCTGTGTTTCGGTGATTTTTAGAATTTAAGAGGGTCGACAACGATGAAGAGAAGAATGACAGGTCAACAACAGTTGTGACTGACAAAAACGTCACTGCTATGAAAACAATGATTAGAGAAGATCCAAGACTAACCTACAAGGATATTGAGCTGTCTTATGCACGGTGTTGTGGTCTATTTAGAGTTAACCAGAGGACTCATAAGGAGGCAGACTACTTTATCCCCCTCATCCTCCTAGAACTAATCCAGTATATTTTATTAAGATGCTAATAAATAAAGATTTTGGCAGAACAACTACATAAACTAGAAGACTCACCAGAATTGCTACAATTGAACATCAATTCCCTGAGAAAGAGTAGCTCAAAATTTACACAGATCTGCAGAGAATAATTTGGGAGGTGGTACATATTGGAAATACTTTTCACATGATTTTACATTGCCTAGAGAATCCACAAATTTTCATGGTGAAGTGGTTGCAACACAACGAGCAATAGAACAGATATACTATAGGATTTATATAAAATAAAATAGTTGTTCTCACAAACTCAGTTTCTGCCATTCAAGCAATTGAACGATATGACAGTTCATACGAATCTTATAATATTAAGGATGCAAGATATTATAGATTACTCTAAACAAAATTTCAACAGATAATATTACAGTGGATACCAGCACATGTGGGAGTGATTGGTAACGATACTGCAGACTTTCTAGCCAAAAAGAATGCAATGTTACACTCAAAACCTATAGTCTTGTGGATTAGATGTGAAACTAAAAAATGTCAGTATCAGTATACAACAAAACTACCAACATAATGTTTTAGAGGTAGAACTGGAACTTAAAAATTCGATGTCACAGCTGGGATTTGAACCACAAACCCTTCGGCACGGCTTGTGTGTTTAAAAACACCAACAGAAAGTTTGTTGGCATAAATAAATAATAATTACCATCTGAAGGTTATTTAATCCTGGGACATAAAGTACTTACAATAGTAAGTCACCATTGGGGTAATTTGTCTCTGATGTGAGACTGCCTTTGTGGTTTACCAGGAGAAATACGAACTGGTTTGAGAATTCAATGTCATTCTGGCAGGTTGTCACAGTAGCTTAATGGTTAGAGCACCCGCCCAGTAAGCGGAGGGTCTGTGGTTCAAATCCCAGCTGTGGCATTGAATTTTTAAGTTCCAGTTCTACCTCTCAAACTTTGCCCACACACGGCTTGTGTGTTTAAAAACACCAACAGTAAGTTTGTTGGCATAAATAAATAATTACCAACATAATATTCAAAGGAAATTTCCAATACAAATTATTCTAACATAAAATAAATAGTACAAAAAAATAAAAGAAAAATATTCCAAGGGCGGAAGCAGTTGCTCATTTCAGATTAGCCACAGGACATGACTGTTTGGCGGAACATCTACTTAGGATTGGTTTTATAAGTGACAACGCATGTATGATCTGCAATGCTGACAAGATTTTAAATGGAGAACACCTACTGGAATGCCCAGAATTAAGGAAAACTGTGCCAAATGGGAAGATATAATATATACTGGCTGGCTAGGGAAAACTTGATGGATCAAAATCCTGCACATTAGGATAGTGAGCTGGCATCAGGGATTAGTTCGTAGTGTTTAAACCTTCTTTCATGGACACTTTCGTATAAGGGACACATTATTGCATCATGATAATGCATCATCTCACACTGCTAATGTAACAATAGAGATTCTGCAAGGAACTGAGGCAAAACTATTGACTCATCCACCCTGTAGTCCTGATCTGGCACATGTGATTCCTTCCTATTCTCTATAGTGAAGAACCGACTTGCTAGTCCTGAAGAAGCAGTTTCTGCATACGAAGAGTCATCATCTGCAGTGCCAGAACTGAGTGGCGTGGATACTTCCAGAAGTGGTTCAGGAGGATGGAACACTACATACAGTACCAGGGAGAATACTTTGAGAAACTGTGATAAACAAAACCTTTCTGTGACTATTCATATTTTGCTGTCTCAATATATAAATTCCGGCCTAAGCAAGCCACTTAACATCAACACCGCTAATGTATTAGTCCGCGCAGCATGTGGGGAAACGTGGAGAGATATTTGTCATTTATGTATTACGCGAGATCGGTTATAATATCTGCTGAAACAACTTCTATTTAAAAGATCAACTTTAACTTTGATGTCTATGCACTTACAATCATGCATGGCGCATATTAAACCCACCAATTTAACTTAAGAAAGTTAAACACGTGCATGTGTACTTACAAATCGACTGGTGGTTCGTTTTCAAAAAATAACTTACTCACTTTAGAGCGAATTGGACACTTCACAAAATCGTCTACTTTTTCTAAGTAGATGTTTTAGATTTCTTTCTCTTCGTACATGGAGGAAGCTTTAACACAGCAGGTTTCTTTGAACTCCTTGCGAACATGTACAACGCTGGTTTCTGATAAACCGGTATATTCTGAGGTCAAGTTTACTAAATCATTCACAAGTACACACGGCTGGTGCTTGCTCCATTGCCTTGTGAAATACGTTTAACACGATTTCTTTAACAGTTTTCCCTTAGCGCGTCTTCTGCAGCTCTGAGCACTCGTTTTTTTACGCGGTTATGTTATTGCAACTCACAAGTTAGCCACCATATTCCTTACTGACCGTTGCATGCTCTGCTCACAAGTTCACTTATTTAAAAACGACTCAGTTCTTAGTCAGGGGGACTTTACCTGTTCTCAAATAAAACTTATAAGTGTAGCATGTGAGACAGAATATTAGAAGACCTCAAAAGAAAATCGTTCATGTGAATGTTTGTTAAAAGTGTAATTCGTTTTTTGATGTTGGTATGAGATAATTAAATGATGAAAACATGTTGATAAGGTTCATTGTTACGAACAACTAAGTTTGCCCAAAGACGTCATAAATCTTTACATATTTGACTTTAATATATATATATATGTATAAATATTAGAATTATATGTGTTCCATAATAAAAGTAGGGGAGGATGATTAGGGATCGCTTCCCTTAGGAGAAAGAACTATTTGATGGACGCATACGCGGATGTATATGAAAAAGGCGGTGTCGCGTCAAATGACGCCACAAACTGTTCACTCGCGTGTGTGTGTTCGAGCTGAAAAGACATATTTAGGTAGTGTGAACATGGAACTTTCACCAAACTTTCATCAAGCATAAGTTCCACTAAGTGAAAAAGTGGAACGGTTTTTAAGCATTTAGAATGGTGCTGAGAGGAATTATTTAATGTAAAGTATCGATGAAATGTTAATAAAATACATTGTGGTGAAGAAACATCGTGTGATTTTTCATTCCATCCTGAGATCACAAAGATCTCATTAGCTTAAAGACACAGCGTCGATAATAATTGCAAAAAGCGCACCACATGTTACAAGGGAAACATTAATCATAATTGCGAACAGATTTTAAAGAGTAGTAACATTAAAAAGTGGTGGATCTATTTTCTTTTCTTCCTCAGAGTGCTTCGGTCAGGCTACGAGAATTTGTGTATTTCAAGTAGCTTGCTTATTTCGTCAGCAAGAACAGTTTGTACAAAAATAGAGAAAGTCACGTGAGTGCACACATCAGATTTTTTTTCGGTATACTACTAGACGGTGGCGCCGTGACCGAGCGGTTAGACCGTTCGCCCACCACCAAAGCGGCCGGGTTGGATCCCAGGGACCCGCATGTGGTATTCGTGGTGGACGAAGCGGAGTCTAAGAGGGTTTTCTTCGGGTTCTCCGGTTTTCCCCGCCACCCATTCCACCAGCTGCTTCAGCATCACCTTTCTATTCATCCATTTTACCTCACTCTCATACCCGGTGCTTCCAGGTCTTCACTCTGTCCGGTCCACAGGATTCTCTGCTTGCATTTAAGCGCAAGGTGAAACATCTGCTATTGCAACATTGTTTTTACTCAGTTGAAGAGTTTGTAAATACTTTTCCGTGAGCCCCTTCTGGGTGTGTAATTTATTATACTTGTTAAAATACTTGAGAAATGATGTTAATTATTATTTATTTATGCCAACAAACTTACTGTTGGTGTTTTTAAACACACAAGCCGTGTGTGGGCAAAGTTTAAGAGGTAGAACTGGAACTTAAAAATTCAATGCCACAACTGGGATTTGAACCACAGACCTTCCGCTTGCCGGGCGGACGCTCTAACCACTGAGCTATTGTGACAAACTGCCAGAATGGCATTAAATTCTCAAGCCAGTTCGTATTTCTCCTGGTAAACCACAAAGGCAGTCTCACATCAGAGACAATTACCCCAATGGTGACTTACTATTGCAAGTACTTTATATCCCAGGATTAAATAACCTTCACATGGTAATTATTATTTATTTATGCCAACAAACTTTCTTAAACTTTGCCCACACACGGCTTGTGTGTTTAAAAACACCAACAGTAAGTTTGTTGGCATAAATAAATAATAATTACCATCTGAAGGTTATTTAATCCTGGGATATAAAGTACTTACAATAGTAAGTCACCATTGGGGTAATTGTCTCCGATGTGAGACTGCCTTTGTGGTTTACCAGGAGAAATACGAACTGGTTTGAGAATTTAATGCCATTCTGGCAGTTTGTCACAATAGCTCAGTGGTTAGAGCGTCCGCCCGGCAAGCGGAAGGTCTGTGGTTCAAATCCCAGTTGTGGCATTGAATTTTTAAGTTCCAGTTCTACCTCTTAATGATGTTAATATTTTGTATATTTTGATATATCCAATATCATGTATTTGATCTAAGGATGAATAAATATATGGAAATAGGTACTGGCTTGTGAGTCCTAGGGGGTGTATGTCCAACATAAGGAGAGAGTAAGAAGAATATTGATGGACGTGTACGATCGATTGGTCAAATGTATCTTTACTTAGCATTACCATGGTATTGCTGAATAACAATATATAGCACTTGACCTCTTATTCAGGTTAAAGATTCGCGCTTGGATTTTCATCGGCTCGAGTAAGTAGGCACACGAATATAAAAATAGATGCAGAAAAATAAATGGCAACGCTTTCATTTCTTGCTTTAATTTTTTAAACATATTCATATATAAGGCGATCTAATAAGTTTGTTCGTTTTGCTCGCAAGTTCAGACTATAGCTCCTGAAAACCCTCAACCCTCTGTACACTCAAGTTAAAATAGCTGCCTAACCACTTAGAGGCCATCAACCAAAGTCGCTATTGGATATTTCAGTGTGTATTTTGACTGAGCTTGGATGGGATAGCATGAATTTGTGAATATGGAAAGCAAAAAAGAGCATTTCCGACATCTTATGCTGTTTTACTATCGTAAGGGCAAAACCGTCACACAATGGCGGCAAAAAATATATGCTGACTACGGGGAAGATGCAGTAACGAACTGACCATGTAACAAGTGGTTTAGTCGATTTCGAGATGAAACAGAAAACTTGGCAACTACTCTGTCGTAGCTGTGCTGCGGGTAAGGTGTGCTCCCAGCAGTGGCATAGCATGGTGTGTGGACTTGGATGCGCGCTTCGAACTCGTGTTAAGGTAAAATTTCTAAATTCTACAATTATTAGCGGGTTTTGTTCTAACTCACATCAGACATAACACATGTAAGAAATAATGTACATATAAATATTCATTGCAATATCTTTAACACTGTTAAATTTATTTTATTTATTCAATTACTTTCAGCACCTTACCTGAATGCTTCACACGATGGAGATTTCAAAATTTTGATAATTTTAAATATTATTCTGTTGCAGATAAGTACTCTCAAAAGAATGTTGGGAACAGAAAATTTTTGTAATGTCTTGGTTTATTAAATTTAAATTATTAACTTTGAACAATAATTTTTTCGTAGAACCTTATAATTCACCTACTGCTACTCGGATTCCATATTCGAAGCAATAGGTTTCCAGGAAATGCAGCGTTCTCTCTACAACACGTGTTTTCCTGGTAGTGCACCACACGGAAGCACATGAGCAATGTGCATACCCTGCCTTCGGTTTCCGGGCGTATTTCTCTCTTACACGTTCACACCGATCACTGTTCAAAACGTTGCTTGTACTCTGATAGGTGCAGAAGAAGTTAAAACTATGTAATTAACCTTCACTGCCAAACAAAATACTGAAAAACTTAGCTTTAAACCTCATTAACATTAACAAACGAGATGCACTTCTCTGAGTCACATCCAGTGCGCGCGCACATCTTTTGACGTGACTGGTGCAAAGCAAGCAGAACCATCAGCTGCTCTGTTTCAATGCTTGGCGTGGTACACTAACAATACTAATTCATAGCAAGTTGTTCGAAACATACTCCTCAGCAAGAATAATGCCAATTGGATTAGTAGATATATAGACAATAGGAAAAGTTAACTAAGGCAAATTGGTAGGGTATGCAAACACATCACCCACATCCATTGACACTTCACCCTTGGTTCCCAGACCTTCTTAGTGATTGAAACGTAACGAAAGACGAACTTATGAGACAAACTTATACCTTTCCAAAGGGCAAATAAGCTTAATTTGATACACCTGTACTTCAGGGACCTGTGCTCTGACACAAAATAGATAGAACTGCGTACGCAATAGTGGTAAGAGTATTCTTTCAGACCTTGAGAGAATCCTTCGAAGTTTCTGTTTCTTCTTTTGGCTTTGATGATTTGCTAGCAGCTGCCTTTACAGAAGTGGATGTAGATGGCACTGTTGAAATAGTAGATACAGAAGACGATGGAGGTGCTTGGATAAGAGCATCACTGTCAGTTTTGACAAATCCGCTTTCCGGATACACGGGGCTGTAAGCCTCTCTGCGGTGTCGAAGTGGATACGAACCAAAACCACTATCCAGCTGCATTGGTGGTGTGCCATAGTTTCTGTTTTCGGGAGTAGGAGCTCTTTCCTGTAAAAAAGAGGCAAAGCAATGGATAAGCCATAATCCACGGATATCAGGTTAAAAGGTGTTCATTTTAATTGTTTGAAGTGTAACGCCCTTTAACCTGGTAGGTTATGCCTGACGATGAATGAATTACATGGGTGGAAGATTCTCAAATGAGCAGCCATGTCCAAACACCGAGCCAATCTTTGATACTTCCCACATAACATGGTGCATTTGGAAGGAAGGAGAGGAGTAAATTGACCTTTGCACTGTCAAGTGGTGCTGTCTTAAGTTACGACTAAACATTGTGCATAAGAAAGGCCTACCATGCGTTCTCAAGGCCAAAGAAATTTAGAACTATATATCCCTAGGAAGTCTCCCCCATGCAGAGGTTACCCTCATCGCCCGGCCGCTGCGTCCTCCAGCCGCATCCAAGGCCACGGAGGAGTGTAGATTGGGGGTGGCGGAAGTCAGCACGACTCCCCCGACCGTAAGGCGATTACTTAACCTTTTAGGGACGCTACCTTTCTATCAGGACAGCTTAATTGGCCCTTCAAGGACCTAACGAGGCTGAGTGCACCCCATACCAGACCTCCCAGCGGGGGAAAAATACCAAGCCGGTACCGGGGATCGAACCCGGGTCCTCCACGCCAGAGGCAGGCGCGCTACCAACTGCGCTACGAAATAAATGGTAATCTTCAATAAACAGCAAACTAAGCATCAGATAGATTCTAATACATTCCAAAATATAACTGTGACACACAAAGGTCACGGAGACTGAAATTTCGACGTTCTTTTTTCTTTTCTTTTCTTTTCTTTTCTTTTTTTTTTTTTAATTTTTTTTTTATTAACGTCCTCCAACATTGCGTCATATCGGACGAATGAATGAAATTAAATGGGTGAAATGATGCTCAAATGAGCCCGAGGTCCATGGAGCTTTAAGTTACCCGACATTCGTCTTCTCAGGGTAGGGAAAACCTCGGGGAAAAAACCTTACCCGGATAACTTACCCTAAGCGAGATTTGAACTCGCGACCTCTTGAACATGAGGCAGACACGCTAACCATCACGCTACCGAAGCGGGCGAAATTTCGAAGTTCTGTAATATGTAAGCTACTGACTTAAATTGTTGTGTAGCCTATAAGTAGGTCATTAGTAAGCTGTGTTGCAAGTTTCACATTTATATGATTCTTACTTATAGGGCTATTAATTATTGTATCAATCAATAATATAAAATATTGCTCATTTTCAAAACACATCTGGCGCCATTATTTTTAAGTAGGTTTATAATGTTAAGTGCTTCTTATTTATTATAAGTACAAAATCAGTTATTACTTTTGTAGTCATAGCACTATTTGCTAAGATAAATGTCTATTTCTCTTTGCACATATTCTTATATAAAAATTAGCCAAGTATCTGAACATTTTATTTACTCACTTACTTGCCCGCCCGCCCATTTGATGTTTTATTATTAAATATTAACAAAAATCTACAGATCTTTAAAGTATTATATGTTTTGACTTTAAATGCCTATATATTTCGTGTTTTGGGATGTCGTATTTTAATAGTTTGGCAATTTTTTCTTCATATTTTGCCTGTTTCTAGTAATAACTGGCAGAAAATATCTTTACCTGTTGAAAGTTCATGAATATCGGCGAAGAAGGAACCGGAGGGGGCATCATTTCATTGTTGTTTGCAATCATGGAGTTGCCTCTCTTATAGCCGTAGAAGGCTCCTTCATCATTGATACTCATTGAGCTATGAGGACGTGTACCCAAGTGGAGGTCAGAGTTGCTGAAAGATGGTATATTTCTTTCATAGCTTGGTTGTGGGGAAGCGCTGGCTTTATCCTGAGGAAAGCCAGAGTGTTGCAATGAGTTAAACCCACTGCTATGCCCATAGACGTCATGGCGGTAGAATGGCTGCAGTGAAGGGGCATCATCGGCTTCTGTTGGACCATAGCTGTATGCAGGCACTGCTCCCGGTGTTCGGAAGAAAGGGTGGTTTTCCACATTTGCACCGAAACTTCTGAAAAAGAATGGTTTTAAGAAATATGAAAGTTTTATAGTGGACTGTGTTGGCAAGCTACTGTTGTGCTTTTGTGGCGGGAGATGTAGGTTTAAGGGCGCTCAACTACATGGTCATCAGCACCCTTAAAACAATTCATAGCAAAACTTCAATAAAAAACAAAATTACAAGAAAAAAAGGAAAATAAATATACATAAATATACATAACAGTGTGGGAAAAGCCAGAATTAAAAATCTGATGTGCTACACTCACATGATTTTCTCTACTCTTGTACTAACCACTCTAACAAACTCTTATTCCTATATTTCCATGTTAGTTAAGATAAACATTTGTACAAATTATCTTATTGCCTATTACCTTTTAGGTGCAAGGGAGATATTAGAATACAGAAGGCTTTGTACGACAGTCAAATCTTTTTGACCTTTGAGATTTTGTTCTCTTTGCACGATTAACATATAAAAAAATGAACAAAGTTGTTGCATTTCGCTAAAGTTCAAAGTTTTCCAAAACTCACACACATAACAAGGAATATCTCCGAAATGGTTCACCCTACAAGAAAATTTATTGAGACATAAATTGTGTATTTTAGCAAGATCTACATTTTTGGTATAGTATAATTTGGTCTATCTCTAACGGTTTACCAGTTATGCAAAAGTCGTCCAGAGTAAATACGACTACAGGGGCTATAGCCAGAAAATTCAAGATATACATTTCATTTGTCATAAAAATATCTCAAACATACGGCATTTTAATCAAAATCGTTAGAGCCATTTTCCAAAAAACCAAAATTTTCGAAAAATGTTCCATTTAAAGGGTAGTTTAGGGTGGGGCTATTTTCTTCAAAATCTTAGTGTCACATCCTTGAACGACATTAAACTTAAATACCAACTTTGGTTTTTAACCTAATTTTCGTTTTTGAGTTATGCTGTCCAAAGACTGACAGACTGACACACAGACACACCCACGGACCTTTTTCTAAAAATGTTTTTTTTTGGATTCAGGGGGCCTCAAAACATATATTTCCGGTGAAATCTCGACATCGAATTTTTGGGTGGAATAGAATACTTCCCCTACTTACCAGTAGAGAAAGTAAAAAAGAGTGACAAAGATGTCAAAGAAGTATTAAAACTAGATATCTAAAGCTTCAAATCCTCAAACTTATGTTACTCTCCGCTAAAAAGTTAAAAACTCTTTCGACCGCTTGCGTGTCGTCTGCCAAGACCTCTGTTAGTCTGGCAGGCAGCTACAGAGGTTGTGTTTTGGTGAAGTCCTTGACGAGGTACCATTTGCAGTGGTATCAGCATGTACTTTTTTCGGGAGATTTATGATGCTCTCAGAAGAAACTTCCATTTATGCTATTCAATAAGAGTCCAGTGTTTATTATGCTACAGGTTTCAGTGGTTTAAAACCAATACTTTTATTCCAGTAACTGGCCTAAATTGAATGAAATAGAAACCAAATTACGAATTTCTGCTACAGCATTTATTACTTTCTCTACTACGTATAGTAAGTAGAGGAAGTACTGAATTCCACCCAACAATTCGATGTCGATATTTCACCGGAAATATATGTTTTGAGGCCCCTGAATAAAATAAAGCATTTTTAGAAAAAGGCGTGTGTGTGTGTGGGGGGGGGGGGGGGGGGGGAGGTGTCAGTCTGTGGGCAGTATAACTCAAAAACTAAAAGTTGGTGTTTAAGTTGAATGTCTTTTACGGAAGTGACGCAAAGATTTTGAGCATTCCTCGATCCTAAACTACCCTTTACAGGAACATTTTTCGAAAATTTTTATTTTCTCTAAAATGGCTCTAACGATTTTGATTAAAATGCCATGACTTGTGAATAACTGGTAAACCATAAGAGATCGACCAAATCTTACTATACAAAAAATGTAGATCACAATTTATGTCCAAATAAATTTGTTTGCAGAATGAACCACTTCGGAAATATTCCTTGTCATTTGTGTGAGTTTTGGGAAAACAAACTTTTGTCAAATGGAACATCGTGATTCATTTTTTTTATATCTTTGCATGCAAAGAGAGCAGAATCTCAAAACTTTAAAAGATTTGGCTATCGCTCAAAGCCTGCTGGATTCCCACATTCCCCCTGTACCTATAAGAAAATAGATAATTTCTGAAAATGTTATGTCAACCAATATGAAGAAGATAGAGGACTAGGAGTTTGTAAGAATGGTTAGTACAAGAGTAGAGAAAGTCATGTAAGTGCAATAAATGAGATTTTCATTCTAAAACCCAGCAATAGAAAAGAACACCATATACCTAAGGATTTGTAAAGTTGTTAGTTTAATTAAAGGGATCTACAAGCATTTTCTTATGTGAAGCAACAGTAACGATACAGCAACCAAGACTAAATCAACAAATGTTAATAAATATTTAGACTAATCTTCACTTATTTTTGGTTATTGTGGGTTACTTCCAATTCTGGGCCAGTTTCGCAAGTCAATCACTCGCATCCTCAAAAGAAATTCAGTGGAAAAGCGAAGTCTAAGTCTCTAAATCATAGATGGGGAGAACCGACACACTGTGTCATTTCCGCATCATCGTAGTTTTACCCCGTCCACTCTCCTACACACCAGCTAGCTACCAGCCCCCCCCCCCCCCCCCCCCCCCGCTGTTATCTATCTACCTCAAGAGAACCGGAAAGTCCCTCAAATCGTGGCAGTGGTAGAATCGTGTCGCATAACAAGATAAAAAGGTACTTCAAAGTACAATGGAAATACAAGTACTTTGTGTTCCTAGTAAAACCCAAATCACTCTTTCCAACAACTCCGGTACAGTTGAGAAAATTTGCGTGTCCTCTACGAGACGTCATGTGCGAAATTAAACGCCCTGTATTCTTGAAGATTATTTTCACGAATCGATGCTTTTTGGCATATTGTAATTTGTATTAAGCAAGAAAAAGCAAAGCCAACCAGTGACTTATTTTTTTTTTTTTTTTTTTTTTTTTTTCTCCTTCTAAGTTTAAGGGTTTCAGAATGATTCGAATCTATCAACGCTCAATTGAAAAATCTGATGTGTTGCACTCACATGACTTTCTCTACTCTTGTACTAACCATTCTTACAAACTCTTATTCCTATATCTTCTTCGTGTTAGTTAAAATAAACATTTGTACAAATTATCTTATTGCTTATTTTCTTGTAGATGCAAGGGGAATATTGGAATACAGTAGGCTTTGTGCGATAGTCAAATCTTTTAAAGGTTTGAGATTCCGTTCTCTTTGCACACGTAACATATACAAAAATGAATAACGATGACCCATTTCACGAAAGTTCTAAGTTTTCCGAAACTCACACACATAACAAGGAATATCTCCGAAATGGCTCACCCTACAAGAAAATTTATTGAGACATAAATTGTGTATTTTAGCAAGATCTACAGTTTTTGTATAGTATGATTTGGTCTATCTCTAACGGTTTACCAGTTATGCAAAAGTCGTCCAGAGTAAATACGGCTACAGGGGCTATAGCCAGAAAATTCAAGATATACATATTTGTCATCAAAATATCTCAAACATATGACATTTTAATGAAAATCGTTAGAGCCATTTTCAAGAAAATCAAAATTTTCCATGTAAAGGGTAGTTTATGGTGGGGCTATTTTCTTCAAAATCTTCGTGTCGCATCCTTGAAAGACATTAAACTTAAATACCAACATTGGTTTTTAACCGACTTTTTGTTTTTGAGTTATGCTGTCCACAGACTGACAGACACACAGACACACACACACACGGACCTTTTTCTAAAAATGCTTTTTGGATTTAGGGGCCTCAAAACATGTATTTCCGGTGAAATCTCGACATCAAATTTGTGGGTGGAATACAATACTTCCCCTACTTACCAGTAGAGAAAGTAAAAATGTAAAAATAAAGTACTGTATTTGCTATGCCAAAATAAAGTGTACGTAACGTAATCGAAAACTAATACATCATGTTTCTATTCGGTTTGGCTTAGAAACTTATATACCTTGTTTGTAAAGACATGTGTATATGTAAACACAGAACCGGAAACGTGAGGTGGCTCACATTTGATGTTGGGATATGTGGAGGGGGTAAATGCTCGATGTTCGAAAAATGTTCATTCGAATGTGTTTTTTGGTCCTTTGTTAACAAAGAGACACCCATCGAGCGAAAACCTTTCTCACATCCAAGATTTCGCGGTAGTGGACACCGAAGGTAATAGTGGGAGGCTCAAGTCGTAATGACATGGGTTCAAATCCAACCCGACTGAGGTATTTGCCGGATTTTCCTCAATTTTCTCATTACTGCAAAATGTTTTTGGCTAATGCTGGATTCCTGACAATGAAGTCATTATTCCTCTTGCTGACCAATATTTTTCACTGATGGATAGGGCACTAGAAGTGGCCGGGCATATTTGAAGGTGGTCTCGATCCATTTCCTCTTGCAGATTACATAGAGGACAAAGCATAAATAGTCGTGTGGAACTTGAGTATAATGGTAATTAAGGGACACTGGCAGTGAAATTTTAGTCAAAATTGTCAAAAAGTCGAAAATTGTTTTTTTACCTTAAAATGTTCCTGGAACATTTGGATCAGCTAACAGTTTTCATATCCCCCACTCCATGTGGTCATTACGTCCCTTTCAAATAGTGCTCTTCCCTTAACGTACACAGGATGCTCCTATATAAAAGCCTGTTTTTCTCAAAACTACATTTCTGCACATTCCAAAAGAAGGTCGCGCCTGAGTTTTGCTTCAAATTCAATGAAAATTTCCAAAAGTATTCATAAATAGCAGCTAAACAAAACTGCTTCAATATTGATGTTATCATTAACATGAATTCCAAAAACATTTGTTTTTGTATGAAAAAATCAATAATTTTTAAGATTAAATTTTCTTTGTTATTAAACAAATATGTACAGCATAATCAGCAAACGTATTTGAAATATCTCTACATTGATACCCATGTTTTAGAGTAGCAGTTCTGCCAATATAAATGAATTTTGAAAAGTCAATAGACGCGAGCTCTATTTTGAAAATGTACCTATTAAATTCATAAAATAATTTATACATCCTAAACGAATTACCCAATTTTAATGAAATTTGGTGTACCTCCTATTCTCATATAAATACAAACACAGTAAAAATTTCAGAAAAATCTATCTAAAAATGTGGAACTTTAAATTTTCACTCCCAGTGTCCCTTAAGAAGCTCGTATGAATATTATGAAACGAGCGTAGGAGTTTCATAAAATATATACTCCTATCTTAATTACTACCATTATCCTCTCGTTGCATAATACATTATTATATAACTGGAAAGCTGAAAGGAATAAAGCAGGTTTCTGCAAGGCAAGACAAATATGAATCGCTTTCTGCAGCACTAGCAGTTTCTGAAATAGTCGTTACTGAATGTAAAAATTTTCCTTGATGAGAGGTAGAATTGGAATTGAAAAATTCAATGCCACAGCTGGGATTTGAACCACAGATCCTTCGCTTACCAAGTGGGTGCTCCAACCATTAATGTTCTTAGGATGACCGTACACCGGAAGTTCACGATGCCTATTTCAAGTATCCACACATGTTTTTTAGAATTTTTGGCAGACTACACTGACCGTCGATGTATTTACACCGATGGGTCAAAGAGCACCAACGGCGTTCGATGTGCTTATGTTTATGGAACTGAACCATATACATTCGGTTTTCCAAATAGCACTTCCATTTTTACTGCACAGCTTTATGCAATTTACCGAGCCGTTTTGTATGTGCGCCGTCGTAAATTAGGTGAAGGTGACTGCCTGATTTTGAGCGATTCCCTTAGTGCACTGCAGAGCCTTTGTCAGTTGTACAACCCCCACCCTATTGTACAACGTATCCAGGATGCCCTCCATGTTTTACACGCTTCTGGTGTTGACGTGGTGTGTGCATGGATTCCTGGTCACGTAGGTTTGCCTGGGAATGAAATGGCAGATTTAGCAGCAAAGACGGCAACTACAGAACCTAGTATTACCATCTCACGTGTTACTTCGGAAGACTTTAGGCTTGAAGTGCGGAGAGCGGTGCTGTCGTCCTGGCACGACGAGTGGTCAGCTCTCCGCGGTAATAAGCTTAGAGAAGTGAAGGAACTTCCGATAAACTGGGTAACCTCTTCTCGCATATCTCACCGTGAGGTTACTTTGGCTCGA
>CM060968.1:138287010-138402010 GCA_030765045.1 Tenodera sinensis
GTTCACCTACTATATTTTCAGCATCAATATCTGATGCATTATTTTCCAACATTATTTTAATTACTTGAATGTCCTTGTATTAACTTCCAAATTTCGCACGTCTTGTAGAATTTGTTTCAATACTCGCAGGCGCATGTCTAACTGATATACAAAATTTGTTTTTGGATAGATGGAAAACTTGCTTTTATATTCAAAATACTTTTTATTTTCTCTACTTCGTATAGTATCATATTCCACTAGAAAATTCGATAGATTTTATCGGAAACTCTTTTGAGACTCCCTGAACGGAGGAAAAAAAAAAAAAAGCATTTTTAGAAAAAGCATAACTCAGAAATGAAAAGTCGTTAAATATCAAACTTGCTATTTAAATTCAGCATCTTCCAAGGACGCGACACGAAAATGAAAAGAAAATCCCCCACCCCAGACCACGCTTTGTATGGAACATTTTTCGTACCAAAAACAACTTACGATTTCGATTAAACTGCCATATATTTAAGATATTTTCATGACAAATGAAAAAAGTATCTTGAATTTTCTGAAAATATCCTCAGAAGTCATATTTATTCCGGTCGATTTTTGCATAACTAGTAAACTGTAAGAAATAGTCAAAATCTTACCAAAAAAAAAGAAAGAAAGAAAGAAAAAAGCATTTTAGATATCATTAAAACACAATTTATGTAAAATAGATGTTTCCATTGTGGAGGGAACCATTTACGAGATACTGCTTATTTGTTTTCAATTTCAATATTTATGCAGAAGTTATTATTTCTTTCCCTTTTTCTTTTTTTTCTTTCTGTTTTGTTCTTTTTTTTTTATCCTGGCCATACAAAGAGAATAGAATTTCAGATATCAGCTTAAACATTTTCAAGAAACATCTCCACCCCAAAGTGCCCTTTACATAAAACTTTTCTGCTGGTTTTGGTTTCCTAAAAAATCCATTAATTTAGATTTTAGGAAAATACTCGATACTTTGGTCCTTTTATGATTGTTCCTAATCAATTATTTCTCACTATACTATAGAAAGAGCATAGGATTTAGCCCAGCATACAGCAATCTGGTTTTTAAACATCTGACTAACCATTCGACATCCTCTGTCCTTCTTATACCTAGTACGAAATTGTGTAATGAAACTCTTTCTGTAAAGATTTATTCTAAATTAACAATAAGTATACATAAAAATGAGCTTTCATATGAATAGTTTGAGAAGCCATATAAAAATAGGCAACAGTGGGTATTGTATCACATTTCTTTCGGCATTACTTGTTCTATAAAGCTTTATCATTCCAAAACAAGACCAGTAGAAAACTTAGTCAACTTTGAGCACCAACAGAGCCAAAGTTAAGCCTTGAATATGAAAAAGTATTACAATATTTGTTAAAATAAGCAGATATTGTTACAAGATTTGTTACCCTGCTGCAATGCCTTTATTTCCTGCAAATTAACATGACCATAAGATTATTTCAAAGTTTGTACATTCAAAAATACAACTGGCTCCTTTACAAGGATGATGGAATTTTGTACACTGAAGTAATGTCACTGCTTACACACAGAACTATCTGCTCCTCATGCACGTAAAACAAGTGGGAGTATTGCACGGAACATAAGTACAACAAGCAGCACTCAATAGTTTTCACCAGTACTAACCCTGGCCTTTGTATACTTGTGATTTCTGTGCTGGAACCAGCATTGTCATGTGGACATGGACAACAATTAGCAAGTAGGGTTTGATGGGCTGCAGCTCATCCTTAGGCCCTAGGATGAAAACTAATATGTATTACAGTAGAACACCACTAATCCACAATCCCAGATAATCCAATGACAAAATCCATAATTTAAAAAAAAAATAAAAATCTTATTCGTAGTGTAGACAAAGCGTTTTTACTTTCTCTACTACGTATAGGTAAGTAGAGGAAGTATTGTATTCCACCCAAAAATTCGATGTTGAGATTTCACTGGAAATATATGTTTTGAGGCCCCCTGAATAAAAAAAGAAACATTTTTGTGGACAACATAACCCAAAAACGAAAGGTCGGTTAAAAACCAAAGTTGGTATTTAAGTTTAATGTCTTTCAAGGATGCAACACAAAGATTTTGAAGAAAATTCGTCCACCCTACACTACCCTTTATAAGGAAAATTTTTCAAAAATTTATTTTCTTGAAAATGGCAATGATTTTGATTAAAATGCCATATGTTTGAGATATTTTTATGGCAAATGAAATGCCTATCTTGAATTTTCTGACTATAGCCCATGAGTCCCATTTACTCTGGATGACTTCTGCATAACTGGTAAACGGTAAGAGATAGACAAAATCTTAATATACAAAAAATGTAATCTTGCTAAAACACACAATTTATGTCCAAAAAATTTTTTTGTAGATTGAACCATTTTGGAGATATTCCTTGTTATTTGTGTAAGTTTTGCAGAACTTATGCTTCTGTCGAATGGAACATCGTTATTCATTTTTTTATATGTTAGCCATGCAAAGAGAACGGAATTAGAAAGCTTTAAAAGATTTGGCTATCGCTCAAAGCCTACTGTATTCCCATATTCCCCTTGCACTCACAAGGAAATAAGCATTAGGTTAATTTCTGCAAATGTTTATCTCAACTAACACAGAGAAAGTAGAGGAAAAAGAGTTTGTAAGAACGGTTAGTACAAGAGTAGAGAAAGTCATGTGAGTATTATACATCAGATTTTTATTTCTGTTCTGAAAGTTGTCATAAAAGTTTAGTTTCTTCACTATATTTTTTACTCCTGCCATCTGATTCATACTCAAATCCCTAACTCTGTCCTCAGTTTTAGGAGTAATTTTTGTTGGTGCACCACACCTTTGAGCATCTGTCACATTGTCACCTTTCCTTGCCCAGCTTTTCGCTAAGTTTTGGCCAACTTTCAATTTACCTCCCTTATTGATATGCAGACTGATAAAGGTATTGAATTTTAGGCTTTACATGTTCTAGTTGCGAGGGTCACATGTGCAACAGATAAAAAACCCTTGGTGATACTGGATGCTGTTCTGATAAAAATTAATCAATGGACTGTTTCTATCTCTATATGGGCTAAGTTTTTCTCTCTGGTAACAACTAACACCGTGTCAAACAATTTTAATTTCATAAACGTGTTGTTAGTGAACACGACAGATTAAACCCTACAGATAAGAAATTAACATATTTTAAAGTATGACATACCTTTTAATCAGGAGTCGGAAAATTGATCATTGTAATTGCAGAAATGATGACGTCACAGAACACAACCCAGCAAAGACATATGTAATGCACGATTCGAATAATTGGTCTTTGACTTGGGCAATGAATCTTAGGTCTGCATGTCCTCCACCAACTCTTGCTTGCTTCCATACACATACCAGTGTATATCGCAATACTAAAGTCATACACAGTTGAAGCAACGCTTCAATATGAATTTGAAACTGCAGTGGCAAAAACCACTTTTATAACAATAACCCACATAAGCAGCAGGAGTGACAACAGAGGATGCAAAATGCCTTACCAAATAATAAATCTAGTGGGTTTGGATTTCAATCCTGCTTGTAACTTCTGTAATATGTACTAGGTAAATGGGTACAATGAATATAATCCTTTTGAGAAAACAGAAATCTAAGGTCACAAATATATTAGATAGTTTAGTGATAAAGATTTTGCATTTTCACTGTATTAGGTTCAAAATGTCTTCATTTTTATTAGGTACTAAAAGAATAAATCTATTGCTAACACAGGACTGAAAGTTTAGTTGTAAGTTGGTTAACACCGATGCCAACTGAAAATAAATATAAACTATCCATGTTGTATTCATACAATATGAATTCCTAGTTTAGAAAGAATTAATGATTTATTATGATTAAATAATAACAGGTGATCCAAAAGACTCAGCACCATCTGCACTGTGGTTTGCCTGTATGCTCCTCGGCACTTGTCGCTGATTGCCACTGTCATAGAACAGTGTGGATGAAACCATAAAACATTTTAAAAACTACTTTTAAAGACTTTACTTACCAAAGTTATTAAAGGAGATGCTGAAACTGGCCACCGTCATTGTCCATACATTTTTGGCACCTCTTTAGGAAACTATCCATCACTCGCCGTAGTTCATGTTCAGAAATGCTGGCAATTTCCTGGCAGATATTTTGTTTTAATTCTTCCAGGATGTGTGGGTTTGTCTTGTACACTTTATGCTTTAAGTTACCCCAGGGATAGAAATCGTAAATCACCTGGAAATCTTTCTGCAAATTGTACTTTCACTTGGCGAGCTGAGTTAACACATACGAATCATAAATACATGCTGTGCAGTAGAAAATAAAATGCTGAGCCATAATACACTTTGTGACTTACAGGACAAAATAATGAAGCACACTGGTAATAACTCAATCACACGATGTCACATCAGCTCAATACTGCACTTTCAGAGCAGAGAAAAACAAGTCAACCACATAACCTTGTGTACAACAGCTGCATTATCGTGTTTCTGCATGCACAATGGAAAAACACTGCACAGCGGTTCGGATGTTTTTGGGTCTCTCCGTGCATACAATTTACACAATGTGTTTCTCTCGGAGTTGCTTATACTTATTTCTTCCCTATACATTTAAAATTGTTGTATATCTAATGACTTAATGAGGAAGTATGATAGATCCACTTTTTTGCTTTTATACTTCATTACCATTTTTCTGATTTTCTCCAATTTGTTTCATCTCTTTTAACCTTATTTTTCCTAAGTGTTTCCCTGTTTTCTCATATTCATTCGTGAGTTAAAAATCGTCCTACCCTTAAGCTCTATTGGAACCCTTTATTTCTCTAGTATTAAATTTTATCTTCCTTTCTCCATTGCATCATATTCCACAATATGCCAATTATAATGCAATCTGCTACAACATCTAAAACATTCTTTCTTCTCTTCTTCTCCCTCTTAGGTAACTTAAATTCCTTATACCTACCCTCACCCTTGTACACTCCATTCTGGCCTCTTGCATACCTCCCTGTATTTCCTTCTGCACCATTGCATTTTTAAATACATATACTCTATCAATGATCTTTTCTCCTTGAAACTACTTACAATTTCTTGCGTTTCTATTTCCTGTATAGTTATCACAAGTAATATCTTAAAAGACGTTTTACCTAACCGATAAATTCTCAAGCAGAGCAACAGAATTTATCTGGGAAGATCAGACCATGGAATGACATTTATCTGAACTATTTCATAAATAAAATATGTATTTAAATACATCAAAAAATTTGACCACAAAAAAATCTGCTATCTGCTCATAAAAGTTTTAAGTTGCTAACATTATTACTTTCTACTTAATTTAATCTTTACGATATATAATATTCTGATAAAAAAGAAACACCAAAAATATCAACCTATTAACAGATTGAATTTATCAGTTTACAATTCCTCATAATGAAAAACTAACACTAAGAACTGAAGAAAAGAATTGAAAAGCTCTTGTTATTCACTCAAATAACTTACCACAATGCCACTGCAAAATAGTAGCAGTATCCTTCAGATCAACAACTAGTCACGATTGTCTTGCAAGTCACCTGCATATAATTAGAATATTGCCTTCTCCCATTTGCTGCTCATATGATTTGGGAGCAGATATGAATAAAGATCTAAACGTCTGCAATGCATTATCTAAAGAACCTATGGAAGTGCAGAGGTATTGGAAGGCACGAATGCTAATGGCCTTGTTGCCAAAATGCATAGCATTAATCAAAGACTATATAAAATATTTATTCTTAGGGTCTAAATGTAAAAGCAAGACATATTTTCATTAAAAATCCAAACCAAAACTCATTGGTTTAACCACTAAAATTGGCTTCAAGTAAAGAAAAATCAAATAAAAATATAATTTCTTCTCTTTGTATTATGCATAACTTAATATTTCCAACATTGTTCTTGGCTTCTCTAGGAGAAATTGTAAGCCCAGTATATTTTATTTGGAACAACAGGAATGGATGATTCTGCTGGCATTTGTTGTTTAAATCCACCAAAAAAATGTCAATTTTCAGTTATATGAATGTTACAGCCCAACTCTGTAGCATGGTGGTAGTGTGTCTGCCTCATGTCCAAGAGGTTGCGAGTTTGAACCTTGTTTAGCGTAAGTTATCCAGATAAGGTTTTTACCTACGTTTTCCCCTATCCTGAGAAGACAAATGAATGTTGGGTAACTTAATGTTCAATGGACCTTGATGCTCATTTGAGCATCATTTCACCCATTTCATGCATTCACCATCTGATATAACACTATGTAGGAGGATGTTAACAAAAACAATGTATATATGAGAGGTAGAACTGGAACTTAAAAATTCAATGCCACAGCTGGGATTTGAACCAGACCTTCCGATTACCAGGCGGGTGCTCTAACCATTAAGCTACTGTGACAACCTGCCAGAATGACATTGAATTCTCAAACCAGGTTGTCACAGTAGCTTAATGGTTAGAGCACCTGCCTGGTAAGCGGAAGGTCTGTGGATCAAATCCCAGCTGTGGCATTGAATTCTACCTCTCAAACATTGCCCACACAACACCAACAGTAAGTTTGTTGGCATAAATAAATAATTGCAATGTATATGTGTTACATTTTTATTTTGTAACTTTATTGTACTGATTGTAGGCCAAACAAACAGCATGGCCTACCAATAAACATTTACCATGGAAAGAAGCAGTGGCATTATTCACATTCAAGACAGGGCATGACTGTCTTGCAGCACACCTGTGCAAAATACAGATCTTCCATCTTCACATCTGAGGAGCGTACACTTTGTCAACAGCCAGGGACCAGAATGAATGCTGATCACCTACTCCATGCAGGAAACTTGATCCCAAACAACAGATTTGGTTTAAGGGCGCTCAACTTCTAGGTCATCAGCGAAACCCAAACAACAGAAAGCAGCCAACTTGGCTAAACTGTACTGAACAGCAAGATTCCAAATGAACTAGAAGTTTTCAGAAGGATGGCCATTAGAAGATTTTGTAACTTTATTGTTGTGTCCAAAACTATTTGGTACAATAATGTGGGGCATGACCAACACTGATAAGTATAAATTGACAGAAAAACAATTGTTACTAGGCCACATAAACAAGGCAAATAAATAGTGAATCTTTTACAGAACAGTTGCAATCTTGGTGTCACACAGTGAACATGTGAAGTTTTGTCCAAACAGAGGCATGATATTGTCTTTAACTACCTTGCAACTTTTATTTGTGGGGATCACTAAAAGGTAAGGTGTACAAGAAAATCTGCATTCTATTAACTTAAGCAGTATATAAGAGAGGAAATCAAAGACATCACTGCAGTGGAACTTCAAAATGTTGTCCATTCTTTCATAAGAATATGTGTGTAGCAGCAGATGGAGGACATTTTCAGCATTGAAAGTGAGAAATGTAAGTACACATTTTTGATAAGTATGACAGTGTGCACCAATCATGGGTTATAAGGTCTACCCGCTCCTGGCAATCAGCTCCATGAACACTACCACGCTTTTGCAGTCTTCTCGCAAAATTCTAAAATAAGGATCCTGTATTTGAGCGATTGCGCATAACAAGCTACATATCGGCAATCCATAATCAAGGATTGGATTGCCAAAAAATATTCTGAGAAGCATTGCACTAGAGAATTTACTATGCACGATTGTACATAAATAGTTGATTAATATTTTACAACTAAAGCTGAGAAAGCTTAAGAAGTTGAGAGACGCTGTTTTGAGTTTGGCATATGCACGAATCACAAAGAAAGATATTCAACAACATTAAACCAAATCGCTTCGGAAATGTATCAATTATATTTTTGAAGAGTGAAACAATTTTTTGTAATATATTACTTCATTGTAATAAAGTTAATTTCAGCAGAAACTTGAATACTGATTGATAACATATAAGCCCTTGTCATCCTTTATCCACAAACCCAACAATGTCCTAGAGATAAAGAGTCCCATTGTCAACCCACTTATAAAAAACTGCCACATGTTGGTTATTCAAAATTATAAGAAATAATACTAAATAACCTAATAGTGATCGCGCAAAGAAGACATATTGCATAATAAATCTCCATGAATATAAATACAAGTTAGTAAAAGAAAAGTAAAGCTATTAGAGTTTGGCACAAGAAACAATTATGAAAGAAAACCTTGTGACAATAACCCAAATAGTTTCAGACAGTGGCTTCATGAACATGTTATAAAGTGATTTATGTGTTAAATTAACTCAGATAAAGTTAATTTAATACAATTGGCGCTTTAACTGAAAAGAACTTAGCCCTCACCATCTTATTCTTTATCCATTACCCACCACATATGACCTGTAACAAAGATCTCATTTACCGTTTTTATAAAAAACCGCCACACTTCGAAAGGGAAGAAGAGCACAGTTCAACAGATTATGTACTTAAGAATCTTTATTTAACAAAACAACTTGCAGAACTTCACACTTTCTTAGTGATATGGAAGTCCTCTATGTTCAAAATGCAGTCAAAGGACTAGTTCAATAAATTAAAACATGATAAAATGTCCTAAAATTAAACCCTTCAACATTTATCCTTACTTAATCATTAAAAGCACAAGTTAAAACAATCTTTAAATGAGTTATAGTATCTCTTATTTCATATTTGTCACATTTATATCCTAAGTTTTCTAAACTGCTAAACAAGCAGGCAAGTCACTCCTGTTCTGCAGCAGAAGTTGGAACATCATCATCATCTGTTTCTTCCCCAAGCATTTCCTGTAAACAAAAGACAAATAAATCTGTACAGAAGTTTAAAACTTCACGGGGCTTGACAGAAAGTGGGAATTGAGGTGTTTGGGCATAAGCAAAGGGAAGTGACATCAAATCCACGAATATCACAATGTACACACTACAGCTCCATTTATGTGAAATCTTCCAACATGTATCAACAGGAACCTTTCCCTGTCATTCTCAAGGACAAGGAGTTTGTGCTTAGGAATGACAAAGAAAGGTTCCTTCTGAAACATGTTGGGAGGTTTATACCTTATTTTCATATAAGTGGAGCTGTAGTGTCTACACTGCGATATTTGTGGATTGTATTGCTTCATTGCGAATAGCTTCAGGTGTGTCTACTAGAAATCTTTTAAATGCTGGTCTACTTGAAAGCTGCAGCAGCCTCTTGGCTAACCAGGCCAAGAACTTCTGGAAAAGAAATGCCTGATATCTGAGAGGTAGAACTGGAACTGAAAAATTCAATGCCACAGCTGGGATTTGAACCACAGATCCTCCACTTACTAGGTGGGTGCTCTAACCATTAAGCTACTGCAACAACCTGCCAGAATGACAGTGAATTCTCCAACTAATTTGTAATTGCCATTTGGGTAATTGTCTCTTGATGTGAGACTGCCTTTGTGGTTTACCAGGAGAAATACGAATTGGTTGGAGAATTTAATGTCATTCTGGCAGGTTGTCACAGTAGCTTAATGTTAAAGTACCAGTCTGATACTCATGGTACTTATCGTTCAAATCCCAGCTGTGGTATTGAATTTTTCAGTTCCAATTCTACCTTTCAAACATTGCCCACACATGGCTTGTGTGTTTAAAAACACCAACAGTAAGTTTGTTGGTATAAATAATAATTGCCTGATATCTGTTGCTGGTCTTAAGTATATACAAGGGCTGTCCCAAAAGTACATGACCTAACAAAGTGAGACAGAATATTAGAAGACCCCAAAAGAAAATCGTTTATGTGAATATTTGTTAAAAGTGTAGTTTGTTTTTTGATGTTGGTATGAGATGGTTAAATGACGAAAACGTGTTAATAATGTTCATTGTTACGAACAACTAAGTTTGTTTAAAGACGTCATAAATATTTCCATATTTAATTTTAATATATATGTATAAATATTAGAATTATATATGTTCCATAATAAAAGCGAAGGGAGGATGGTTAGGGATCGCTTCCCTAACAAGAAGGAACTATTTGATGGATGCATACGCGGATGTATACGAAAAAGGCAGTATCACGTGAGGTGACGTCAGACTCTTCCCACTAGCGTGTGTATATTCAAGGTGAAAGGACGCGTTGAGGTAACGTGTGAACATTGTAGAACGTTTACCAGACTTTCATCAAGCATTTGTTCCACTATTTAAAAAAAGTGGAAAGGCTTAAATCATTTAAAACGGTGCTAGGAGGATTTATTTTAATGTAAAATATTGTTGTTGTTAGCTAATGCTGGATTTCTGACAATGAAGTTATTAATCCTCTTGCTCTCCAATATTTTTCACTGATGGATGGGGCATTAGAAGTGGCCGGGCATATTTGAAGGTGGTCTCGGTCCATTTCCTCTTGCAGATCACATAGAGGACAGAGTGGTGAAGAGTATATCCCAATTCTGTTTAAATGTTTTGCCAGACAATCATGTCCTGTAATCAACCTGAAGGTTGCAACTGCTGTTTTTCGAGGATACTCAGGAATTACTGTTTGAATGTTTGGTAGTTCCCATCTTTTATTCTTTGATTTTTCATAGTAATATTTTTCAATAATTTTTTTGAATTCAGAGTTGACTAATCTTTTAGCTGCATAAAATGGTAAATTAACTATTGATTTCTGCACATTGCCGGTACCCTTTTTTGCAAGAAAATCAGCTTTCTCATTACCACTCAGTCCACAGTGAGCTGGTATCCATTGGAAAACCAGGTGTTTCTGAAGTGCTGCTAGATGGGTAAGGATTCTCCAACATTCCATAATTGTTTGGTTTTAATGTAAAATATAGAAAAAGTGTTAATAAAATAATACATTGTGGTGAAGAAACATCGTATGATTTTTCATTCCATCCGTTACCACGCCCTGAGGAAAATAAGAGCCACATCGCTCAAAATTGAAACATCTCTCCGATAAAAACTGCACCAAAAGAAAGCAAAAAAATGTTGGGAAAAACATCTTTATTCCTCTACATAGTTTCCTTTCAGCTCAATAAAGTATTTCCAGCAATGCTCAATAGCTTCGATACCCTGTTTACAGTAAGAACTGTCAAGCTCTGCAAAACAGCCATCAGCTGCAGACTCCACCTCTTTACCACCAAGCCATTTCTTCAAGTTTGGAAACAGAACATAATCAGAGCAGCCTAAATCTGGTGAATAGAGTGCATGAGGAAGCAATTCAACTCACTAATTTTGGCCATGGCGATTTCATAACTCATAACTCGCTGAGGGATTCACTGAGGGCTGCCAAAGAAATATTAAACATAGCATAGTCAAACTTCAAACTTAAGCTTTATAAGATTGACACTTTCTACCAGTCATTTGTTTGAAACAACCGCTATCTATATTTCAGGTCACGTGCTTCTGGGACAACCCTTGTAATAGTATGTGGTTAAGATAGTTTAGTTACCATCAAGGGAACATTTTACAGCAGAGTAAAATTAAATGTCTGGGGTATACTTATTTCTTATTCACTAAAGTTATGTCAAAATGTATACATATCTGCAACCATCTAGTAGTATGTGAAGGTCTAAAAGTCCAAACAGATTTAATCTCCAAATATGGGAAGCCACACGCATGCACATGCTCACCCACCCACTCCCACACAAACTTTTAGTATCACATCTGTGCTTTTGTACATACTAAGCAGGTCATTCATTATACTTGAGAGGTAGAATCGGAGCTGAAACATTCAATGCCACAACTGGGATTTGAACCACAGACCTTCTGTTTGACACACAGCTGCTCTAACCATTGAGCTACTATGACCTCAAAGGTGTACTGGGAAAGATACAGAATCTTGGAAAATTCAATGCCATACTGGCAAGTTGTGACAATTGAGCCTTTCTGACTCAAGAGTAGCTATTAAGTATAACATCCACTTTCACATTAAGAAATCAACAAATTCTTGAGTTTTTATTTACTTATACCAACAACCTGTGGCATTGGATTTTTCAGTTCCAATTCTACCTCTCAAATTCTTGAGCGTTGGACAAGTCTATGTCATCTCACCAAATTACAGAAAAGAATAGTTTTCTAGTGGGTACCAGCACATTGTGGACTGTCCGGCAATGACAATGCTGACTAGCCAAAAAGGAATGCAGTAGTATACAAAAGCCTGTTATGCAACTATCATTCCACACAATAAAAAAAATTATAAACCTACCATTCCAAGAAATGATCACACAATATCACTCTTAAAATTTCAAAGGATAAAAGATGGGGATTTATTCAGTGGCGTAGCGTGACGTGTGGACTTGGCTATACACTTTGAACTCGTATTACGGGGACGCATAGGTGAAATTTCTAAATCCTACAACTATTAGCAAATTTTGCACAAACGCATATCGGACATAATTTGATATTGAATAGCAGTAATAGTAATCGCTTTTTAGATAGCACCATATTTTTATGTTTTGGCAGTTACATCACTCTGTCACAACCCCAAGAATGTCTGGAGGACCACGCCTGTCGTTGGTTTACGGGTCTCACCGACCTGACCATGAATTATCAAAATAAATTCACCAACCATATCCTCTGATCACCAATCAGAGGACATATTACATGCCATGACAGGTCAGCATGTTAGGGGTTAAGAGTTTACAGAGAAATTAGAGAAATGGAAAGGTTAGAAAAATAAAGACTTTCTAGCCCTCAGGAACCATAAGTATAAGGGTTGAAGAGAACAGCAGATAACCAAGGTGAGGTCATAAGATCAGATAGAAAAGCTACAGTAAGGAGAAAAACACCAGTAAGCAGAAGTAATGTTCTGATCAGCTTGGGTACCTTGTGGTCACCATCCACATATCCTCTAGACGGGGACCCCTGAGGGGATTTCATAAAATATTAATCACCTGGTCAATGTCATAGAGCATTTAAGGAAAGGTTTCCCGACATTGATCCGACCAATAGGTGTCCAGTGCATAAACACTCCATAAATTCAATATATGATTGGCATTAGACCAGAGAAAAATTTGATGTGTTGCTCTCATTCTCTACCATACCACCCATATCATTTCTCTTCTTCTGTCAGTTCATGATAAAATGGGGTCAAAATGTCATTTCAGTGCCTCTCTGCATTTACAGTCTGTTCGTAGAATATTGGACCGATTATATGTTTAGCACTAACAGCACACCAAACTCTGATCATAATGAGGGATTTCTTGAACGTGATGTGGATTTTCAGAGGCCCAGTACCAACTGTTATGAGTATTGACACCACCATTTAGGTGGAACCACGCCTCAGAAAAGAACAGAAGCTGTGGATCAATTAAACCGTTATTCATTGATGAAAGAAACCATTTGCAATAATGCATTCCTGATACTGGGTCACCTTGTTTTAAACCATGGACACTTATGCAGTTTTAGTTTTAAGAATTTAGTTGCTCTATGTGCAAAGACTCTGAAATTCGAACCTGTTGTGCTATTTTAGGGTAGATTTGGGTGGTGAACGTTCAAAACATGCGACTATTTCATCTAACTTTTCCTCTGTTAAAACTGTATATTTATGCTTTTGTTTTTTGTTTGCCACGGAAATAGGGGTTTCGAATTTCTTCACAATCTTGTGAATTGTAAATCTGGAAGGAGGCACTTCACCAGGGAACGTTTGAATATACGCTGTGTGAACACGGCTTGGTGATTTCCATTTATAATAACTTTTATACACAAAAGATACCTTAAGTGTGTTATACAGTAAAACCTGACTAAACCAGACCCCCTATATACCGGAAACCTGGATAACCTAAAAATAAATTTTGGAATGGAGCTATTTCCTATGTTAAATAATATTCTAAACCGGAAAACTGCCTAATGCAGAAATGGAATAGTTTTTCCGGAAATGTTTGCATAAATAACCTAAAACAGATTTTCATTATGCTTAATACATAGTTACATGCTTTGATAACGAACTTGCCATGACTTAAGACAGTCACAGTGCAGCAGATATTGCTGCTGGAAACAGCAGTTGTGAAGTCATGGAAGGAATGGACAATGATGACGACGCCAATGAAAGAGAGCCAAAAATACGCACTTTAAGAGAAGCATCTGTTGTGAGTGACCTTCAGGAATTTGCAGCTACCAAAAATGTTCCAGAACCCCTGGAGCTGATGCAGGATGCAAAGGAGGCCATAGAGCGTTCTCTTGTGAGGAAGTCGCGGCATTGCACTTTGATGGATATGTGAGGGAAAAAAACTGTAATTATGTATGACATGTAAATTGAAAATGTAGCAAATACAATTGAACCTTTTTTTATTTGCAGATTTTATTTTAAAGTTTAATTCTATACAAAAAATTTTAGGCTTTGTTTTAGTAAAATACGTACAACCCTTTGTAAGATAGAAAAGTGTGAAAACGGAAAAATATTACTCTAACAATCTCGTTCCATTTTAGGCAGGTTTTACTGTACATGTTTTTATGCATCAATTTAAGTTGGTTGTGGCACACCCAATCACGCACAGGCAAAATGCTGTGTCCCCCTTAGGTTTTATATGAAGAACCCTGTATGTGGTATAGTTATAGGATGTTTCTATAACTTACACCACATATTTTTGATAAGTGAAGTCTGTGGTCTCAACATTATTTGTCATATTGGTGGATGAGAAATTATTCTTTACTCAAGCATATGCTAGAAATGTAAAAATTTAAGATTCTGACTTACATTAAGAACCTGAATCATTGTTTCAGCTTCCTCTAACAACTCCTTTTTAAGAGCATTTTCTTGTTCAAGTAAGTCTACTTTCTCCTGCAACATTCTATTTTCCTCTAAGGTCTTCTCAAGAGCAACTCGTCTTGTTTCTGCCAATCGTTCCCAATAATGCTCACTTGCTGGATCTGTTTTACAATTAAATGAACACATATTAACTTTAATTACTAACACAAAACTCAAATTATTATTGTCCTTGATCATAATTAGTTAAACACATATTACTTTCATTACCAGCTACAAGACCCTTGCTGTTATTATACAGGGTGGATGGGAAGTCATTACATTAATTTAAACCAGTGGTAGATCTCGGTATTTGGAACACATTTTGTACTTACGTTTTTGCCTCTGACCATTTCCTACACAGATATTTTAGTTTTGTCAACGACAGAACAAGCTGGCAACACTGCATATTGTGTGGGTGTCACTTTCACTAGCTCAGTACATGAACACCACAGTAGCACATCTCGGGAGTGTAAACAAGTACCATGCTGTTTTCACTGTACCAGTTTAGGCCAATCAGAATGCCAGTTGCACTCATCTCCCAAAACATTACCACCACCCCGTGTAGTATTTGCAAGCGACCGCCATGTTTACATCCAGAAGCCAGTTCAGATCTCTCGCCAATCTCAATGTTGCTGAGTTACTTCACATCTGAAGAAGTTGGTCAGAATATTCCTTTAATTCTTTTAAGTGATTAATTATTTCGAAACCCTGTGTGATGTCCCATAATTACTACCGAAGCTGTATCAAAAATAAGTTACTCTGCGCATCTTACTAGTAACAAGCTATTATCTTCGTACATTTTTGTGGAATTACGCATCCAATTTGGAACAAAAACCATTTATTTTTTGGAAACCGGCTGATCAAAGAACAAAATACCATTGGACGTTTTTGTTTGTAATGCTTCTATGAAGCACATATTAGAAGGAATGTAATAACTTCCCTTCCATCCTGTAGATGTTACATTTGATAAATGACATTCCTCTTACAAATGTTTGGAATACTTTATCGTAACAGTGATGTCTAAATGTAAGACGACTTTCCTTACTTAATTATAAGGTACATTATTCTTAACTACACAAATGGAAATTTAGTTGTTTTCAAGCAGGGTCACCATCTTTACAATGTAAAAAGGGACACAAGTTTAGAAATATGAAACAATGTTAGAAAATATAAAGGTTAGATATTCAACTGCAGAATTAAAGAATTTACATTATTAACCTCTTGAGCGATGGCCATTTAAAACGTCCGCGAGCCGAGAACTGCTAGCATTTAAATTGTTAAATGCGCTAAAAGTGCTTCACAGTGTAGTGTGAGTGCAAACACAGCTGTATTTTGTGTAAATATTAAGTTATTTTAATGAAACAAAAACTGGTATAAAACTCATTATATGCAGTATAAATGTACGTCATCAGCAAAGTTGAGCTGTATTTACAAAACGTTGAAATGGCACAATTTTGTTTCACTGTGGTGAAAAGTCAACTTTGCTCTGTTGAACGCATCTAATATAAGTTCTCAGGAAGAAACAGTAAAGCAACACCCATTGTACGTGTGACTTATGCATCAGCATACTGTGTAATAAAGCGCTACTGTATGAGTGGTCTCTTTAGTCATCAGAATAGAACAACATTGTAACTTTTGCTTACGCGAGTTTCGTAACTTAGTAGAGTCCGTGTCTTTCTTTGTTGAAATACATACGTATTCTTTCCTGCTTGTAGCTGAAGGGAGAAGTGGTACAAAAAGATATTTTTGCACCAACTGGATATAACCATATACAATTGTTTGGTAATTTGGAGAGCTCTAAACCCACACAGGACAATGACCGACCTTGACTTCCGACTATAAATAGCTCGCAGCCTAATTGAACAATACCACGTTGGGGGTTGAAAATCCAAAACCCCTGCACCCCTCAGACTTCAAGGAAAACATTATCCTAAAAGGATACCACCAACAGCAAAGCCCATCTTTGCTTTGGAGCCCATCTCCAAAGTGTTTCGTGTGCCGCAAGAAGGGAATTCGCGAATGTGGAGATGTACGTACCCTTGTGTGTTTATCCCTGTTTTGAGGTAAATAACTGCAGAACGAACATATTAAGGTAAGCCAATAAAGTATATAGACCTTACTAAAATGTTTCATAAAGGGAAAATTATAATAAGTTGAGTTGGATAAGGGATAAATAAGGGTTAAATGTTTAAACGTACAGGACGTGTATACATGCCCGTATCGCTCATCCGTCATTTTAAATGGACGTGATTTCACGTCGATATCCCTCAAGAGGTTAATGACAACTATGTAAGAAAATAGAAAAATAACCATAAAATGACTATTTTTGGCCCCAAGTTGACAGTCATCATTTTCTAAATGTTTCCAAAAGTATTTCAGGTCACACTTAGCTGCTTTCAGAAGTGCAACATCACTTGTATTAAGTTATGGAATTCTATGCAAGACAATATATACTAATCAGAAGTTTATACTTAATCAGAGAATTCTACAGCATACCCTGCATTTGGCTTTAAACTTATCACCAATCACTGACATAAGAGCCCCCCCCCCACCAAGATATCTGATAACCTGTCACTCATTTGTACTTCTTTGTCTTATACTTAAATGTTTTCATTTTCATCAGACTGACACAGTATAAATATACATTCAAGGGCTAATTTTGACCACAAACATTACAAATGAGAATTTTATTTTATTCCAAAACTTTAGATATTGACTACAACGTTTGCAATAATATTAAACAGAATACTGTCATTTACCGATTGACAGTATCACCAAATTAATATTAACTTTCACACAAATCTTGAGTTCATCTAATTTTACGGGGCAAAGGCCAATAAAGTAGGACACAAAATTTCCGTCCTAAAATATGGGAAATCTTGTAAAAAAAGGGGGCAGGTGGCAGCTATGTTTTCAAGCAACACTTATGGTTTCAATTTTCATCTATTCATTCTTTTATTATTGTTTCATTTGTTGAGGCCTTTTTAGTTATACTGGGGGCTTTGAGAAACAATACTGATAGTATTATTATTGTGACACTGGTATTACAACAATATGCAGGCAACAGGGGGGGGGGGGGGGGGCAGTGGCCTGGAGCAGTTGTGTGCATATGTGACCATAATAATGGTGGTAAAACACAAAAGAAAGGAGTCGAGAGCCTTCTCCAATTTTAGCTGAGTCATTGCCCACATGTGCATGGAAAGATCTCAAAGGTCACGTAACTCCGGCTCCAGTATAAATAGAGCTTGCAAGAGCAGCCAGTGAGTCAGTTTAGAGTTAGTTTGACATTTAATTGCACTTAAAGAACATTGCAATAGTGTACCTTGGGTAAAACAGTTCTTCAAATAAGTGCATCACCCAGGATATCAAATGCACAAGAGACTGCAATGGTACTAAGGTTTAGAGGTCTGCACGGGCTCGGGCCAAGCCCTCGGGCCTAATTTGAAAAATGCTTGTCGGGCTCGGGCTGGGATAGGACCGGGCTCAGGCTTGAAAATTAAGGGAATAAACAACTGAAAATGGATTTTTAAAATGTTTCAGCCAAGTTAACTGAACATTTATTTTCAATGCTGTCTTACACCAGCATTAGAGGGTTTTGAATTTTAGTGTGATATATCCTTCAGTTTCTGAGTTACGAAATGTTGAATCCGGATTTCATTATGTTATGCCAAATGCTCTACACGACAAAATTAAAAAATGCCTATTTTTATGGCTCTATTACATTCATATGATTATAATGTACAAATCTGCCATACAAATTTGTTTTATTAGCCTCAGCTCAAAAGACAATAGTTTTTAAATTTTGTCGCTTGAAATTTCTGGTATAAAGTTTTATAAGCTGCAAGTTTCTTTAGTAACTCAAAAGCGTTCAAAAGAAAAAAAAAGTATATGGGAGATTTACTTGTTTGTGTTTTGGGAATGATACGAAAAATTGCATGAAAACTGGATCATGTGACATTTTCAAAAAGTGAATATGGTGAAAACATAATTTTCAAAAACCTTAAATTTTAAAATGAAAAACATTGTTATTCTGCATTTTTAGGGTACATTATGCAACTATAAGTATTTGTAATATAAAAACTCAAAACACATTTAGTATTTTTAAAGCCATGGAATACAAATGTAATGTTTTGCCAGATTTGTACTAAATTTCAGTGGTATATTCACTTAGGAGGCAAAAAATAATGTATCATATTTCTTGGTCATCTATGTTGAAATGCAGAGAATAGCACATTTACCGCAGCATTTCTTTACTAGGAATTCTAAATGATTATTCTGCTGACACGTTTCAAATGCTGCTACTGATGCTAGTCAAAGCACAGAATGAGAGGGTTTGTGACTATTATTTCTCACTACTCGGCTGCAATTCAATCCATTCCTCGTATAATCTTACACTCTTATCTCGAACCCAAGGCGCATTTGATTATTTTATACTGCTAGTAACGCATGTTTCTTCCTGCTTTGTAAAGTGTAAACACAGCATCAGTGTTTATACTGATACAATTACAGTTTGTTTTGTGGCTGACGCTGTAGTAAGGTTACTGCATCATTGTTGTTCAGCATTTCTCCAAATTGAAACGTTTGTTTTATTATTATCATGACATGAATCTATATATATATAAAATACATCAGACATCAGGGCCATTGCCCATTAGTCAGCATCACCAAGTTGCAACATACAAGTTGTGACACTTATTTTTCATAGCCCTTCTGTCTATTACAACCAAGTTATATGTAGAAAAAAAAAATATCTCGTCAGCATTTGATACTGGTAACCAAAGACATTGAAGGGACTTTTCGTAGAAAAGGTGGTAGTATTCATCAAGTGCGAGTACTGAAAGAAATTTTAGTACAGCAGGATTAGTTATTCAAGAACGTCGAACCAACCTGAGCAGCCAGAGTGTGTATTCCTTTCTTTTCTGCACAACAATTTGGGTCATTAAACATGGTGAGTCCTTAGTCCAATAACTTATAATTAATGTTTACTTTGATTTAAAATATGCACAGGCATGCACATACCCATCGTAGAAATAATTATAACCAGAGACCGGAACTTAGGCGGAATACCTTTTCAAATGCGTCAAATTTATCTTCAATTAGAAAGTTATCTGTACGAATTATACCTTTGTGATTGAAATGACACAGTTTTATATTGCCTTTTTCTGCCTTTTTAATATGTCTATTTTACAAAATATATGCTTTTTGTTGCCTTTATTTCATTATTTATGTATTATTTATTAATTATTAAACATTTTCTTTAGGTAGGTACATTTTATTTCAACAACCGCTAGACCGTGACAATGAAAGTTACTTCGCCGAATGTATACTATTGTCTTTAAGTTGCAAGACGACATAGGAGTCCCTCATTCAATTCATTATTTTCTTTGCAACAATGAGTGCTGCCACGCAAATAAACGTATAGATAAAGAAAGCATTTGGATTACCATGTGTGTTTATTTTAAAATGCAATAATGAGCAGTAAGGGGTCTAACTTTGATTTTCGTTTAGTTTTCATTGCGACGTTGTAGCTAGCAGCAAGGTGCCGAAATTCAATGTTCCTTTACGCACTGAATTACACAGTTATGTTAATACTTTTGGATCCGGCATATTTTGTACCGACAGTAAAGTACTCACATGCAAAATATATGAGCAGTCAGTGAACTAAGAAAAGAAGTACTTTATATCACAACATATCGGCACAATCAAACAGGGCTACAGGCAGAAGATTCCTTTGCTTCCAATAGTAATTGCAACATCGAGTCAAAAATCCCAGTTTGCATTCGACTTATGTAGCTTTCTTCAGCGCCAGAATCCCTTTCTGGAAATTACAGAATCCTATATTATCACAGTTTATACTAACCAATCTGTACCTAGTGAGTCAAGTTTGCGAAAATGTTATTTGACCGAGTGTTCCGGTGACACAATGAAAATAACTAAAGATAAAATGAAAAATAAGATGATCTGGGATATCGACGAATATCAACGAGTCAACTGATACATAGGTCGTTTCATTGCCAATTTGTTAATGGACGATTAGATCCAACAGAAGATGAATCAATGAACTCATTCCTGCTTACTACAGAGTGTCTTGAGAAAGTTAACAATCGAGCTATTGCGCAGTTATTCATCAGTTCATTAAATTTGCTGCGGCCTTAAGAGGTTCAATACGACGCCTTACCTTTCATCAGTGACGCTGCATCATATATGAAAAAGGCTGGAATAGCGTTAAAAGTGTTATTATTACCAAACATGCTTCACATGACCTGCGTAGCACATGGCTTTCACAGGGTGTCAGAAGAGATACAATGCTTGTTTCTGGATGTTGGCAAATGGATTTCCGTATTAAGATCTTTGTGAAAGACTTATCAAGAATCCTGACATTTAAGTACATTGCACCAGATGTAACTCTGCCCCCCCCCCTCCCAACCTATCATAACGAGATGGGGGACATGTATCGCGGCAGTACTTCGTTTAAAACTTTGAAGTTCTTTAAAATATGACGATCAGTTAGTGAATAGTGTAATGTATTATTGGATTTCTCTTATTGCCTGTTTTAGAATTTATAATCCCTTTATTCTGCCTATTTTAATTATTTATAATGTCTTTTTGCCTGCCTATTTTAATAATTTATAATGCCTAAATTTCCCACCTCCTAATTTCTGCTATGGCCAATTGCGGATAGCTTACAACAGATTGAGTACATTAATATTGTTTTATAATCGTATAGTGCCCCGATAAACCCAGAAACACACCAATAACCTTTTCTTCAAACTTGGAAAAAAAGGTTATTTCTAAGGCTTTAACGCGACAATATGGTCTCAAAACAATATTAATGTACTAACGTTATTTATGCAGGTACCCAACATTCGCTAGCGTAAGAATTTGGACCAAAATTGGATTTTAGGAAATAAATAAATAATAATAATAATAATAATAATAATAATAATAATAATAATAATAATAATAATGGTGATGGTAATAATAATAATAATAATAATAATAATAATAATAATAATAATAATAATAATAATAATAATAATAATAATAATAATAATAATAATAGTAGTAATAATAGTAATAATAGTAATAGTAGTAGTAATAATAGTAATAGTAATAATAATAATAGTAATAGTAATAATAATAATAGTAGTAATAGTAATAATAATAATAATAATAATAATAATAATAATAATAATAATAATAATAATAATAATAATAATAATAGTAATAATAATAATAATAGTAATAGTAGTAGTAGTAATAATAATAATAATAATAATAATAATAATAATAATAATAATAATAATAATAATAATAATAATAGTAGTAGTAGTAGTAGTAGCAATAATAGTAACAATAATGTCAATAACTGCAGGATAATTTTGTTTAAAAGAAAATTGCACAATCGGGCTCGGGTCAGGCCCGGGCCATGGCCTATACACTATTCTCAGGCTCGGGCCGGGCCAGGGCCGTGGCCTGTAGACTATTCTCGGGCTTGGTTGGTACCGGGCCGGGCCTAAGAAAGTCGGCTCATGCAGGCCTCTACTGAGGTTCTCATCAAACCTCCTGCATATGACCTTCAGAGGTTCCATGGCTGTAGTGAATAACAGGCCTGCAGAGTTGCCTAGTCAGAACTAACTTTGTCTCGCTTAGTAATTACTGGATTAATGTTCAGACAATAGTTCATTACAAGTTTAAAACTTATGCACGATATAAAAAGAATGGTTGTTCAAGCATGTAAGAAGAAAGCGTAATTTTAGCTTCAGCCATTCAGTATTTATATGCAATTATATTTTACAGTATTTTGTCAGAACTGAAGCAGACCTGGAGCTGTTAACAGAGGTGTGAATAAATAAGTGTACTGGTATGCTTCCCCTTTCTCCTAATACACCCCTAATTACTCTGAGCAGGGGACAAAACAGGTAGAGAATTTGCAGTTCTATCAATTTGTAGAAGCTTGAAACTTGTCACTAACTAAAGCAAGTGATATGCTAGTGATTGAAGAGGAAAAGAATAAGGTATTTTACGTAGTCAAGCGCAACAAGTTGTTTACAGGCTGTTTGAATTTTTTAAAAAGAAATTCAAGTGAACAAGAAAGGTGCAAACTTGATTTTAAAAAGTGGCAAGAATTAACTGATGCAGCATGTGGATTGTTTCTCAGATCTGCTTAGAGAAAAAGAAATGCGAGTCACATTCTGATATGGTTATAGTGATGTTTGACAACAGTGGTGTATGCAGATAATCACTTGACTTCAGCAGTCATATTTTTATAAGACAAGTAATTTATGTTTTAAAGTCAACAGAGTAATTGTTGATAAAAGTAACAAGAACAATTGGAGATCGTGAATGAATGACAATAACAATATAATTACATAAATATATTGCATAAAGAGAAACATTAGATTTCAAGTCAGGGTTTAACGGTTTTATTTAAAACTATAGTGTCTCGTCATGCTAGTGGAGTGGGGCTGCAAGTTGGCTAGAGACCCTTGATGTGTTAGTTGAAGAGAATGGACATAGAAAGAATAATCTGTTTGAACATTGTAATATACAGTAATATTAAATCTAATTTTGTTTAATGACCATAAAATGTTATTAATGTATCAACGATGAGTGGTGAAATGAAAAGTACGATAATAGAAAGTGAATATTTCGTAATTTTTGAGGTCGGCACGTCTCATCTGGAGTAACAGTTCGAAGTTCAGACATTAAAGTTTGATGGAAGTTCAATAATTATTTGGTCACTCTCCAATACACCTGCACATATCCTGATAGAAAGATCCTTGCTCCAATATATAACTAGCCAGGTAACTACAATTTCAAGTACTGGAACTAGCAACCAGTAATGCAACCTAATCAAACTGAGACAGGATATTGTAAGACCCCAAAAGAAAATCATTTATGTGAATATTTGTTAAGAGTGTAATTTGTTTTTGGTGTTGGTACGAGTTGGTTGAGTGACGAAAATGTGTTGCTATTGTTCATTGTTACAAAAAATTAAGTTTGTTTAAAGACGTCATAAATATTTCCATATTTAAATTTAATATATATGTATAAATAAAAGAATTATACGTGTTCAATATTGAAAGCGAAGGGGGAATAGCTAAAGATCGCTTCCCTAACAATACGGGAACTATTTGATGAACGCATACGCGGATGTACACAAAAAGAAGGTAGCATCATGTGATGCGGCGCTGAAATCGTTAATAGCGTCCGTGTGCTTGATATGAGAAGACATGTTTTTATAGTGCTCTTGGATGTGAGTAGAAAATTGATTAAACTTTCATGAAGCTTTTGTTCTAAAGTTGTAAAAAAACTGGAAAGACTATCAATATAATATAAATTGGTGCAACGAAAGTGTAAAGAGAGAAAAAGTGTTAATAAAGTAATATATTATAGTGAAATAAACATCGAGTGTTTGTTCATTCCATTTAGTACCACAACCTGGGGTAGAAAAAGAATCTCATAGCTCAGCGCAAACTGAAGCAATATTATTATAAAAGCAGCACCAAAACCAACGAAGTAACAATGGATGTTGCTTACTAGACACCACTATATCCTGTGAGAGGACATCAAAGCCAAGGTAATCTGTGGTTTCTTAGGGACAAACTGACTCTTCTACGTGCAACTTCTACATGACGTCAGCAGCTAAGCAGGTAACCAGCAAAGTTGTTACAATTGTTTCACCTAGCAAACACATTAACATGGCGAAAAGAACACACTTAAGATGATTTTGATAAACACACAATAAAAGCTATTCTTAGGCTGCATGCATGCTACTAAATCTCTTTCACGCACAATCACACGATATGGCTACGTTGTAGTGTGCTCCTATTGATTACCACCATATGCAGGAGATTTGATGTGGATATTAGATGTCTACTCATGGGCACTGGTTTACATTATATGTCTATATTACAACAAACAATGCTACAAAATACACGTACCTTCTGAAGTTAAATCTTTAAGGATTATCTCCACATCGCCTGATTCTGTCTGCACGTACTTATGAGCTAACACTTTCTTCTTTGGTTTATTTTTTAGTGAATTTTGCTCTTGCTTTTCACCTTTCAATTTTTCAACAATATCCCTGAAATTCATATGTTCCAGTAAATGACAATTATTAGCAACAAATCAAATAATACTTTTTTCTACATAATATACACATTGGTGCAATTTCATTTCAAAAAATAGTTAGGATTTTGTATGTGGGGAGAAACACATTCTCATGACATATACAGAGAGATCCAAATGCATGTGAACCGCTTGGCAGTGTTTTTCCACTGTGCACGCAGAAACATGTCACTAGCAGCTGATATACACAAGGTCACGAACATCGCTTGTTTTCCTCTCCTCTGCTCACAAACAGTATTGAGTTGGCGTGATATCATGCGGCTGCATTATTACCAATGTACTTGATTATTTAGTCTTGTATTTAGTCACAAAGTGTATCGTGGCTCAGCATTTGTTTTCTACTGCACAGCATGTATTTATTATGATTTTTTCAAGTCTACAGTTGTCACCAGTACAAACTAGAATACAATTTTGTGCCCCTTTTTTAGAGAATTAACCGACAGGGAGCATGATTTTGCCTTTTTTCAACAAGACTCTGCAACAGCTCACACAGCCAATCTTTCAATGAGAACTGAAAATGTTTCAGGACAACATTATTAGTAGAAATTTGTGGCCACCTTGATCCCCCAACCTAACCCCCTGCAATTTCTATCTCTGGGGTAACTTAAAACATTAAAGTGTACAAGATAAACCCACACACCCTAGAAGAATTAAAATAAAATATCTCAGGAAATTGCCAATATTTCTCAACGTGAACTAAGGCGAGTGATAATTTCCTATAGAGGTGCCAAAAATGTATGGACATGACGGTGGCCAGTTTCAGCATCTGCTATAATTACATTGGTATTAAAAATGCTGTATGGTTTTATCCGGGTTGTTCTATGACAGCAACAGTCGGCGATGAGTGCAGAGGACCTGTACAGACAAAACACAGTGCAGCCAGTTCATAGTCTTTTGGATCACCCGTTACTTACATGAGCAAATCCTGGTTAGGTACAGCCATGGAAAAAATGATTGAGAGCATTAGAAGAGGAGAATATTTCTAAGTCCTATATCCTATTGTAACACAGTTTACACAAATTATTTCCATATGCAGCTGAGTTTATTGATAGTCTGTTTTATATGTCATCATCGGACACACAAATAAGCTATCTCTTGAATCACTAACTCTCATTATACATACTCGCAATTATAAACCCCTAGCGCAACAGTCCATTAAGGGCCAAGGCTTGCTGCATCCCCCACCTCTGCCCACTACAGGCATCATTGGTGGGGTGCAATACTGGAGGGTGGGACATGGCGAGCGCTCCAAGCCCTCCCAGGCCGTTATATGGCCTTCTCGACCTGGGGCCACTACTTCTCCATCAAGTAGCTCCTCAATTTGTCCCCCCGGGACCTCCGCTCCAGAGGCAAATGCGCTACGCAAATACATATGCAACTGGTAATTCAAGACACAGCCTATTTGTGTGTCCAACAGACAACATATGCAACAGAGACTATCCACAAACCCAGCTACATGTAGGAAATATTGACTTGTGTAAACCACGCTGCAACACAACATGGGACAAATATTCTGCTCCTAATGCACTCAATCATTTTTTCTATAGCTGTACATAAATATCCTGAGTTCATATTTACTATTTTAAGAACATGTCATTGCCTTGCTGTAGCCAAAGGACCACTCAAACTACTTTTCAAGAAAGTTGCTTACATAGCAGACCCTTGGGCCACGTTCACATGGAAGAAACAGAATAGGGGCAAAAGGGAGGTAGAAGAAGGTGGGAAAGTGGTATTGCCACCATATGAAAATGTAGGCACTATGGAATTCAGTGAGATATCGAGGACTGGTATGCAACCAAAGAATAAAATTGTTGTTGTTAGCTAATGCTGGATTTCTGACAATGAAGTCATTAATCCTCTTGCTCTCCAGTATTTTTCACTGATGATATTGAAGAGAGCAATAGCAGTAATAGTAACCGCTTTTTAGAGTGCACCATATTTTTATGTTTTGGCGGTCACATCACTCTCTCACAACCCCCAGAATGTCTGGAGGACCACACCTGTCGTTGGTTTACGGGTCTCACCGACCTGACCGGGAGAATTATCAAAATAAATTCACCGACCACATCCTCTGATCACCAATCACAGGACGTATTACATGTCATGACAGGTCAGCATGTTGGGGTTAAGATTTTATAGAGAAATGGAGAGGTTGGAAAAATAAAGACTCCCTAGCCCTCGGGAACCCTAATAGCATCGGGGTCGGAAGAGAACAAGAGATGACCAAGGTAAGGTCAGATAGAAAAATTACAGTGAGGAGCAAAACACCAGTAAGTGGAAGTAATGTTCTGCTCAGCTTGGGTACCTTGTGGTCGCTATTCACATATCCTCTAGACGGAGACCCCTGAGTCAGTAGAAACACATGTATACATCCCTTTTGCACCCAAATATTTATAATTTGTCCTTTATGAATATGTTATCTACGTAATGTTTCATCTTTCTAAAGATTGCTGGCAATTTTGATTAATTCTCTTCTTCAATTCGTTGTTGTGATGAAATATGGTAAGTGTGAATTCCAGAATCAAAACTGTCATCTGTTATTTAACTTGGAAGAACTGATCTACGTAATCAAGGATAAAATTGTGGAAATTGATGAATGCAATTTTGGGTGCAGGGAGTACTACAGGGGATGCCTTGTGGAACGATAGTGGGTGTTTGCTAGTGTGGAGCATGAGGATAAAAATATTCAAATAAGTCAAAATTTTTAGGGATATGTACTGATATGTTTCTTAGTTGGAAACCTCATGTTAATGAATTAAAAAGCTGAGTCAAATCTGCTTCCAAATTAACATTTTGAAACATTCGGTGAGTAAAAATACACTTAGGGTCACGTATTTCTCCAAATTTCACTCCTTAATTTCATATGGAATGTTTGTGGGGAAATAGTAACGATGCTATTGTGGTGGAGGAACCGATTTGTTTGGAGGGGAAGTGAAAGTTGGTTAAGAATGAGGTTCACCAGCGAGGTCCCAGACTAATCACTATTACCTTCATTAAGAGTATTCTTACAAATTGTGCAATATAATGCTACACATGCACAATAAGCCATGTGAAGGTTTTTCCAAATACACAATCTTAACCATAAAAGGAAGTTCTATAAGAGATATTGCGCTTTGCAAGTATCTCTGAGTTAAACTATTTTGTAAAAAAATACAATTACCTAGTCACTACATGTGAAAGAAAATTGAGTACAATGACAGTATGCTCATTTAAAAAACATTGTGCTGATCGTGTACAAAATAAAACTTGCTGTTAAATTGCACAATTATTTACATTTTAGAACTAGTACTACAAATATATAAGGCATAATTTCAAAATAAATTAACGCACCCTGTGATTTCATTCCTAATGTTTGAAAAACTAATACATCCTTACTTGGCACCCTTTCCTCCATTTGCTTTGGACATCCTTCCAGCACCTACGAGATTCTCCTTGTCACCGGCCGCAGGTTGAAGAACATGAAGGGACATTCTAATGTTTTTCTCGTTCTCCTAAATCAAAACAGAACATTAGCAATGTCTAACCTACTCGGCCTAAAAGTGTATGTACTCACGTTTATATATCTACCTGTTGCTCTAAGGCACTAGTTCCTGGAGTTGAACCTGCAGAACTTCCTGGCCTCATCATAAGATTTTGTGTACTCTTTAATCCTTCCTACAACAGAATCCTTCCTACACACACCAACAAAATCAATAACCATGGCAAAGCGCCACCCACACCATGGCAAGCCTTTTCCCGCCTTGTGGTGGTTAATTTCACCGCCAGCTTGAACTCGTTCGTATATGTGCTTATCCTGCTCAATAGGTACAAAATCCTGTCATCTTATTGACAGTGGTGTAGTAATGTTTACGCATCTCTTGGGGCTTTTATTCCATATAATTAAAGTAAAGTTAAGATAATAGCGATCTCAATATGTTTCTTACACTTCCATTCGCTTATATTAAGAATTTTGTGATCATAAAGATTCGATATTGTATGGTTGGCAGGAACATTTAGCGTCTTTAGTTGGCTAACCTACAAATAATTAATGCAGTTTGAATGTAGCGGACTTTGGACTGCGGAAAACAGGTAAACTGCATGGTCTAATTCGCAGATTATAGCCTAATGGCCTAATTTAAAGGACAAGTTTTTGAGGCTTTCAATTATAGTTGATGCTGTCAAGTTGGAAATAAGCCCCATTAGTAGTTGGTAAACAATTACCACTAAATTTAAGAAGCTAAATGTGTGCTCGGTGGGTTTATTTTGTAGCAAAGCCTCATTAACACCACATATTGTGGTAGATGATGCAGCATTAGGACACCAAGATTTGTCGCGTAAAGACTTGCAAGTTGTGCGAACTAAAATAAATTAATAAAATTAATGAAAATAAAAGAAGTATTAAGTGCATGAATTCTTAAGATTGAGAGATCATGTTTTAAAGTTGATAATATTCCGTAAAGGTTATCGCGCCATGTGTTCGAAACTTCAGCTTAATACGTGTTACTTTGTCATACATTTGTCAGCTGTAGCGTGGCTGTAGCCATTCGCAGGAGCTTTTGGAAAACAATGTGGCTCAAAACCGAATTAATTTTTGTTGTAAAAAGGAATAATCTGGATTCGTTTATTAATTGCTCAAATCCTTAAGCATACAGCACCATTAACAGAAAAGTTATACTACACACAGCCAAAATCAATTTAACGGCAAATTGTTCCATCATATATCAGGGTAATGAAAAGTTAAAAGGAAATGCTTCTAGATAGACACTAAGCGTTCTTTGGGGTAGGGAAAATAAGCTCTTTCAGGGTTATAGGAAGGAAGTCCATGGAAGTTCCTGTTTTGTCACGATCGCTTCAGGTCCCATCCCATATTCTTTCCTCAAGTAGTTGCCGCTAGCCGTCATAGTTGTCATTTGAAATGTATTTACGTACTTAAACTTTAAGAGCAAACCTGCTCAAAGTCTATAGGGGCCTTACCTCCCCCCCCCCTCCCCCCCCCCCCCCACACACACACACACAAGAAAAGACTACAGGAGATATCTACATATCTATAATTAATTAAATGTTGGTTGTGTAGGATTGAAATTAAAGATTAAAATAGCTGCATGATTATGGATTCCATAATCACAAACATTGCACATACCTATACAAGCCAAAAAGAAATAAGATGTTAGTAGGAAAGAACAGCAGTGATAAAGCAGGGTGTATGGTGACTTTTTACTTTCTCTACCACATATATATATATATATATATATATATATATATATATATATAGTAGGTAGAGAAGGTATTGTATTCCAACAAAAAATTTGATACCGAGATTTTAGTGGAAATGCACAATGGTTCCCTGAATCCCTAAAAATGTTTTACGGAAAGGTTTATCTGTAAAGAGCAGAACTCAACAAAAAGCAGTTAAATACCAATTTTCCTTGGATGTGACAAAGATTTCAAGAAATTTTGAAAATTATTATTTTCTAAGAACTAATCATGATTTTAACTAAAGTACACGTTAAATTTTATTTTCATTATAAATGAAATGTATATCTTGAATTTTCTCGAAATGTCTTCAGAAGTCCTCTTTATTCCGGATGACTTTTGTGAACCGGTAGACTGTAAGAGATAGACAAGATCTTAATACCTAAAAAATGTGGACCTTGTTAAAGCATCAGTTTGTCACTTTTTTTTTTGGTGGGGTGGGGCTGAACCATTTCTGAAACAGTGCCATGGCCGAGTGGTTAGAGTAGACCATCTAAGCAGCCAAGGTTCAATCCCAGAGGCCCACATGTGGTATTTGTGGTGGATGAAGCGGCATCTGGGTGGGTTTTCCCTGGTTTACCCTGCCACTCATTCCACCAATCGCTCCATCATCACCTTTCCATTCATTGATGCCTGCATTTCCTACCATCCTCTTCCTTACTATCATACCTGATGCTTGGCTGACCACCCACTTCCAGGTCTGTTTACATTCCTTTAGTGGGGTAAGAGAACACATGCGATTCATACCTTTGGATCTCTGTCATTGAGACAATTTGATAGATTAGATCAATGTGTGGCCAATCTAATTGTTAGAAAATTGGATCCTGACGCACCATCTGTACCATATTTCATCTGCAGTAAGGGACTAAAAAAGACTAACCAGCAAACATTTGCCCACTTTGTTAATAATGCTCTCAAAGCACATTACTTCAACAATCTAGATGAAAATAAAGTGCTAGCAATACACACTGATGCAGCCCTTCAAATTGTTGCCTTGCTCCATATTACTTGTCTTGCCATGAATTGTGTAGCTGAGACATCTTGAATATCCACAAGTGAATACGCTGGTTTCCACAATTGTAAAACCCCATGCCACAACAGCCCATTTGGGCCAAGGTCTACTGCCTGACCGCTGCATCACCCACCTCTACCGATCACAAGTGTCATGAGTGGGGTGCAGTACAGGAGGTGGGACGTGGTGAGCACCCCGGTTGTTCCTGGCCGGTTATGCAGTCTTCTCGATCGGGGGCTGCTACTTTTCAATCAAGTAGCTCCTCAATTGGCCCTTCAGGGACCTAACTAAGCTGAGTGTACCCTGGACCAGTTCTCCTTGTGGAAGAAAATCTCCACACCAGTACCAGGTACTGAACCTGGTTCCCCCACTTGGTAAGCAGAAGTGCTACCGCTGCACTAAAGAGACGACTGGTTTCCACAATTAGAAAGATTTTAATTAAAGCGCCTATGAGGATCCAGTTATTTAGAGAGGAGCTTCCCAGAACTGACAGTTCTCCACACAGTTGCTGACATCCAGTCTGGCAAAACACCTGAACATGAATGAGCTGTTCTCTTGCGTCTAACACCAACATGTAGATATGCCCCAGTGACATCAGTTGATGTGGAACGCTCATTTTCGGCTTATAAGATGGTGTTATCTGACAAGTGTTGCAGTCTCTCAATGGGAAACTTAGAAAAGGTGTTAACTGTTATTGTGACTATAATTATGGACATGTACAATAAAGACATTGTCAGATGTTTTGGCTAATTTGTAATGAGAAATACATTGTCATTTTTTGTTCACCTATTTTGGTAGTTTTAGAACCTATTTGAAGTACCTAATTTAAGATTTTTGGGAACTAAACATCCGAGGTATAATTATTACTAAAGGTGTTCCATAAGGTTCTGTATTCAATCCTTTGTTATTTTTAATATTCATAGATGATTTGCCATACGATCTTAGCAAAGAATTAATACTTGTGCTCCATGTAGATGATACTAGTGTCAAATATCTAAAATGTCACAAAGTATCTGATTTAAAATTTTCTAGGCTTCAAATAGCTAGTGTTCAGCCCAGAGAAAACAGATAAAAATTATGCTGCCAAAACTTAACTCTGCTTCCTTTGCCTTAAGGTGAAGGATCTGTGAAATTTAAAACTTCCATAGATTTCTTCATACAGTTCATCTTCACATTACAAGTAGGTAAATATGCCAAATTTCATGACTATCATAACTTGTTAAACCCCGAGTGCAACAGCCCATGAAGGACCAAGGCTTGCCGCCCAGCTGCTGTGTCCCCCACCTCTGCCCACAACAGGAGTCATTGGTGGAATGCAGTACTGGAGGGTGGGACGTGGTCAGTGCCCCGAGCTCTCCCGGCCAGTTATACAGTCTTCTCGACCTGGGACCGCTACTTCTCCATCAAGTAGCTCCTTAATTGGTCCCCCCGGGTCCTAATAAGGCTGAGTGTACCCCGTGCCAGACCTTCCTGGCACCAGGGATCGAACCCGGGTCCTCCACGCCAGAGGCAAGCACGCTACCACCTGCGCTACAGAGGCAGGCAATTTGTTAAACAGTTATTTATTATTGTTGTTGTTGTTATTGTTAATGTTATTGTTATCATCATCATTATCATTATTAGCTACTGCAGTAATTCTTATTCTGAAAAAAAAATGTAAAGTGAATCTCAGAACTACAAATGCTAGTGTGTTTCTCAGGAGGGCCCAAAAAAAGTGACCATGCTTTTCAAATTGTATTTATTCATCTGGGAGAAAAAAATGTTATATTTTGACTATTGATATTTCAAGCGTTTTTCTAAATTTTACAATATTTTATGGATGATTACACAAAGGCATAAGATATACACAAAAGACATGTCAGTGTGATCTAGTGAAAAATCTCCTTCCAGATGTTTCGTTCGTCTGGAAATAGATTTTCCACTAGATCACGGCCCACAAGCCCGGATAATCATTTTGTATATTATATGAGGGATGTTCAATAAAGACTGGCACTGATTTTTTTTCCTTTCATTAAGTGTCTGATTGCAACATCTGTCCATGTGTCATTGAACTACGTATTCTAGTCGCTAATCACTGAAAATCACACACTGATAGCTCTATCACTTGATTGTTGACAGCCTGTGAGAGTGAACGTGTTTGATAATCGCCTCTAAATATCATCACGAGTACAGAAGTCACCCAATAAGGGCGTAGTCATTACTGTTTTTGATTACCAGAGGACAGTCTGTATTCTCACAGTTCCAAGACACTCTACAGACACTGCAGATTACTATAACACTATCCTGAAGCAATTGGTAAAGGATCACATCCCCAAAAAGCTAAAGAATCTCATTCAGCAGTGCAAGCTTCATCATGACAATGCCACGCCACGCCACATGTTGCTGAATTCCTGGCACAAAATCATATGTCCACGGTACCTCGTCCACCTTATAATCCTGATCAAGCTCCATGTGACTTTTTTCTTAACCCAAGAGCCATAAAAAAACTTAAGGGACGTCGCTTCGACAATGAGACCAAAGCAGTGAAAGCTTTAGAGGCGACCCTGAACAGGCTCTCAAAGAATGACTTCCTGCACGTTTTCCAGGAATGGCAAAGGAGGTGGGACAAGTACATTGTATTGAGGGAGAAGTATTCTGAGGGGGGCAACAGTCTGTATGAGTGATTTTTTACAATACATTGTTGTATGAATATTAGTGCCAGTCTTTCTTGAACACCCTAAGTATGTCACTTTCATACGTAGGCACTTTGCTGTATGTGTGTGTGAAAAATTTCAAGTCAGTTGAATAACTTGGTTTAAATTGACCTTTTAAATTAGCAAAGCACTGAAAAACACGTTATTGAGAAGGATGGTGGTGAAAGTCAGCATGCATATAATACTACAAAGGTTATTTTGTGTTTCTTAAGGTCCGATAGGCTGGGAAATCAAAACCACAATGAAACCTTTATTCAGATGTCTTGTACAGTGTCTCTAGTATGCCTGTTGATCATGTCACATCACATTTGTCAGTTCTGAGTGCACAGTAAGCACATAAACTTGTCTGAAATGATAGTGTATCCCACAAATGTGATGTGGGTGCACTATAGCTGTCACAAAATTTAATAGTGGGTGACTAAACACAAAATCCAATCATCGGCTTGCCATGCCTTGTGCTGTTGTGTAGCTACACATACTGTGAATCACGCTGTAAAGTATGTATCTCAAATGGTTAAACAATAAAGCCCGGATTTCTAAGCACAATAAAACAGTAAAATAAGCATGAAACATTATGAAAATGAGTACCAAATACATGCAAATATCATGATAAATAGTTTCACAGAACTCTTACTTTATTGAGGGCTATTACAATACACAAGAAAGATCATCCTTAGATTTTCATGTATAAAACTCCTGCGTTTGTCAGTAAAAAGTTATTTGTACAGTGAAAATGTACTTTCGGCATCATGGATGCATGAGAAAAGCACTACAGTTCTTTGGTGAATTCCTGTTTAATATGTTTCTTCACTAGAAGGCTTTTTAGAAATTTGATACAGTGTTTTGTAACTGGAATTTTTCGGTATCACTTGGTTGAGTTTGTTAAATACAATTTCACAAGCCCATGTGTTTCAGTCTGTAGACAGCGTAACTCAAAAACAAAAAGTGGGTTAAAAACAAAAGTCGTAGTTAAGTTTAATGCTTTTCAAGGATGTGACATGAAGATTTTGAAGAAATTTCCTCCACCCTAAACTGCCCTTTACATGGAAAATGTCTTAAAAATGGCCCTAACGGTTTTGATTAAAATGCCACCTGTTTAAGATATTTTTATAACAAATTAAATATATATCTTGAATTTTCTGGCTATAGTCCATGTAGTCCTGTTTACTCTGGATAACTGCACAACTGGTAAGCCATAAAAGATAGACCAAATCTTACTCTACAAAAAAATTTAGATCTTGCTAAAACACACAGTTTATGTCCAAATAAATCTTTGTGTAGAGTGAACCATTTTGGAGATATTCCTTATTATTTGTGTGAGTTTTGGAACAATTTTGTCAAATGAAACATTGTTATTCATTTTTTTATATGTTAGCCATGCAAAGAGAATGGAATTTCAAAGATTTAACTATCGCTCAAAACCTAATGTATTTCCATATTCCTCTTGTACCTACAAGAAAATAAGCAATAAGATAATTTATGCAAATTTTATTTCAACTAACACGAATAAGGTATAGGAATAAGAGTTTGGAAGTAGTACAAGAGTAGAGAAAGTCATGTGAGTGCAGCACATCAGATTTTTTCAAGGTGTGCACAAAATTATATGCAAGGAATCTGGCAGCTCTTCTCCTTCATAATTTATTTGCCTTATGATAAGATTACTGCCAAAATTTATCTCACTCACCTTTGTTTAGCAAACAAAACTAAGTTATTTAGCTGCTTGACACTTGAGAAGCAAGGAGTCTGTATAATCACAGTGAATATATGTACAGACCTACAGCTTTAGATGGAATGTTGAGAATATATTACTTAGCTATGTAATCTCGTACAACATGCTGTTTGTAGAATTATACAAGTGTTTTGTGAGTAGCAAATGCATATAACAAAGTTTAACCTTGAAAATGTTATAGCATTTGTGTGGTTAAATTGTGTAGGTCTAGGAAACAACTGCCAGTATCTCCATTGGATTACTAAAGGTATTGTTGGACCTTGGCAACATATTTATAAGTAAAGTGTTATTTTATTGCCTGCATAAAGCAAGCTTGATAGGTGCTTCAGCCATTTCTATACATTACAATAAAAAGGTCAGTGTATTAGGGTAACTTATTTATCATGGTTAAAGCTACAAGTTTTTGGCCACAAAATTATCATCTTCTTAAAGATAATGTTTTAAATTGAATGTCATTTTATAGTCATTAACAAATAAAATGTGGTGAAGTAATCAATATGCACACAATATTTTTTCATAAGATACGCTGCCTCTTTGTAAATCCCTTTGGCTTAAATCTAAATTAAGAACAAATTAGACAACAAAAGCTTCACTTATCTTAGTAATATTGCAATTAATTAATTGCAATAGTTAATTAGTAATTAATTAGTTAGTAATTATATAATAGTTATTATGAAAGGTGCTTTTTTAGCGATGTAGTGATGCAGCAGAGAGTCTTATCTTCAGGTCATTATGGGTACAAGCAGACAAATAAGGACGAGGTATTTTTTTTTTAAATAATAAATAATCAGGTCCTCCGCTAATTCAATTTTATTGGCATTAACTCGCAACACTTGAGCATATTATCTTCACTCTTTTACAAGCAGTAGTACTTTTAGGCCCCGAAGTTATTGTGTTCAGGAACCTCGTGGTTTCATATGAGTTAAATCCTCACTTCTTTTTTTCATAAATATTTTAAGACATTTACATTGTTTGCACATGCTGAATATTTATGCACAGCATTCAACCATATCCTTCGGTGATACAATCATGATTGGATTGCTGACAAAATCTCTTATTCCGCAGTATGAATAGGTTCGAGACATGGATTAAGAATTACAGTTTAGATAATTACATTACGTATACAATATTTATGTGTGTTATGTCTAAACAACTCGGCATATTCAATATTGGCATTAATCTTTTCTCTGATGCATTTTATCATACAATTTCTGCCACACTTATAATTTTGGAATTTATTGATTTTCAGACTAGAAAAAAAGATGTCAGTTCCAGACTTGCAGAAACCAGCCCCTCCGTTTACAGGGACAGCAGTTGTTGACGGAAAATTCCAGGACATCAGTCTTGTCCAATTCAAAGGGAAATTTGTTGTGCTGTTTTTCTATCCTCTTGATTTGTAAGTACCTACTTTATTTACATGTTAAATATGTAGTTACATTAGCATTACATTATTACTATGAAAAATCAAAAAATAAAAGATGGGAACTACCAAACATTCAAACAGTAATTCCTGAGTTTCCTCGAAAAACAGCAGTTGCAACCTTCAGGTTGATTTACAGGACATGATTGTCTGGCAAAACATTTAAACAGAATTGGGATATATTCTTCACCACTCTGTCCTCTATGTGATCTGCAAGAGGAAATGGATCGAGACCACCTTCAAATATGCCCGGCCACTTCTAGTGCCCCATCCATCAGTGAAAAATATTGGAGAGCAAGAGGATTAATGACTTCATTGTCACAAATCCAGCATTAGCTAATAACAACAACAACATTAGCAGTTGAAAAGACATCAGTAGATCATTTCATGGAAAACCAATACACTCCTGGACTTTGTTTCAGATTTGGACCAGTATAATAACAAAGTACATGGATCTTTACAGAGTTGCAAAATTATGTAACTGAGCTTTTAATTTCGTTTTATGTTTTACAAAGAAAATTGATAGTAATGCGTTGATAATAATGTGTGTTTGAAACTAGGACAAAGCACTTGCTCTTCAACTTTGTACTTCTCTTTCGGAACATAGTAGAATGTTATAGTTGTCAAACTTGATGCTGCCCATTGAAACAATTCATAAGGTGTGATTATTTGAGCAGAAATAAAGCTTTATTGAGATTTTCTAGAATTTCTAGGTTGGGTTCATTTGTGTCTGACTGCTGAAAAACTTAAGCTTTTAACAAAGCTCTATTTTTCTTACTTTGTGTTTTCCACATTTTTTCTGTTAAAGTTTCTTCATTTTAATTGACAACTCACCAAGTAATACAAGGGCTTTATTTAATCCTACGACTGTAGTTCCCTTTATCGAACTATCCAAAAGATTATCATTACTATATTCACTGCGCTCTGAATTAAAATTAATACTACTACTAGAACTAGGTTGCATTTTCTTAATTTAATTCTGCAGGTAGAAAAAAATTTTTACAGTTCTTTTGTATTGGGCAGAGATATAATACTTCAACTTAGGTATGAGTAGTAGAACTACTATATACTCAAAAATAACTACACCATTTCCCTGGCTTGACTGTGAATAATGCAACGTTTTTTTGTCTTCTGCCATCTTTGGAACTGTAATGAACGTACTATCACACAACAGAGTGGACTTATTGTTTGGAATTACTCAATTTCACTGTAAAACTGTACAAATATTCTCACACACGCACTCTGAAGCACACTGCGTCTGGTTGGCTAGAAAACACATGACTGGTCATTGGATATTTGTCTACTGCGCAACCGCCTTCGTTCCTGAGAGGACCCTAAGCATTAATGATTCTACATGAATACTTTATTTAAAGTAACTCCTGGAATTTTGTTGAAATCTTACATAAACATTTTAAATTGGTGTATAATTTTAAGTGTAAAAAAGTGAGCCAAAATTTGTTATCCAATTTCACACAACTTCTTGTTAATGTTACAGCACATTTGTGTGCCCTACAGAGATCATTGCATTCTCAGACCGAGCAGATGATTTTCGTAAGATTGGCTGTGAGGTTATTGCAGCCTCTTGTGACAGCCACTTCAGTCACTTAGCATGGATCAACACACCCCGTGACAAAGGAGGCATAGGAAATGTGAACATTCCCATCTTGGCTGATAAGGCTGGCCACATAGCCCGTAGTTATGGAGTGTACAATGAAGAAACTGGCATCCCATACCGCGGTCTGTTCATCATTGATCCAAAGCAAAATCTAAGACAAGTTACCATTAATGATCTCCCAGTGGGACGCTGTGTGGATGAGACACTGCGCCTAGTACAAGCCATACAGTTCACAGATAAGAATGGAGAAGGTAAGTTATCTTTTGACTTTAACTGGATAGCTTTGGGAGGTTGGTTCAAACTTTATCTGCATGAAGATTAATAGCTTTAAAAATATGTATTCTATGGATAAAAAAATGCTAATGTAGTTTATTTTCTGTCATACTACCTTGGGTTACTGTAATTACAGTAAACATATATATTAGCATATATTTGAATAAGCTAGTGGCAGTGATGCAAATCTAAATAATTGTAAAATTGAGTCGAGTTGAAACACTCATACCTGTACCTATTAGTCTTGACCCATCCTATTGCAGCATCACCCCAATCATAAGACTTTTAAAAGCCACAAAGCACGCCACAGAGTTGGATACTTGGGAGAAGATTCTAATCATAAAAAACAAACTCCGCTGAATGAATTTTGATTTGCTGCCACCAAACACACTATGAAAGTTCATCATTCCTCCACGATATGTCAACTCAAACAACCACATGCCAGACAGCATTCCCAAGAACCAGTCAAGCACTTCTGATGATGGGAGCAATTTAAGCTCTTGAAACCAGTCAATGGCCATGCCGTAGCCAAGTGGTTAGGCAATTTGCTTCTCACCAAAGCGGCCCGGGTTCAATCCCAGGTAACCGCATGTGGGATTTGTGGTGGATGAAGCGGTGCTGGGATAGGTTTCCTCCAGGTTCTCCGGTTCCCCTACCATCTCATTCCATCGGTTGTTAATGATAATACATCTTCATTTCATGTATCATCAGTGTCACATATAGTAAAAGCAAGCATTAAACACTACAAAAAAAAATAACGGTCAAGACTAATATACATAAGTGATGTTAAATGTTTCAGTTTGACTCAATTTTGCAATAATCAGAAATCATAAAGCATACACTCCTTTTCCCTTTTCTTCTGTGACAGTAGTTCAAGCCAAGGGAAAGTCTCACGTGGAGTAGTTTAGAATATTTTGCTATTGATATAATATATGTTGAACTTAGAAGAGGGATCCTTGGGTAAGTATGCATGAACCATCTAGAGTGATTGCCATTTTTAAATTGTGTATGTGTACTGAAACGGGTTTAGTTGTTTCATGAAACTGTCTTAACGTAAAGTGGGTCTTGTAATGCCCTCTTAATGTAGTGCTTAATTCCTTGAGACACTCCGGGAAAATGTCTTATGTGTTGCACTCACATGACTTTCTCTACTCTTATTCTTCTATCTTCTTTATATTAATCGAGATAAAGACTTGTACAATTTATTTTCTTGTAGGTGCAAGGGGAATACATTGGGCTTTGAGCGATAGTCAAATCTTTTAAAGCTGGTCATTATATAAAGGCTTTGTAATTCTGTTCTCTTTGCATGGCTAAAATATAAAAAAGTGAACAATCTTCCATTTGAGAAACGTTTAAGTATTGCAAAACTCACGCAAATAACAAGGAATATCTCTAAAATGTTTACTCCACAAAAAAATTCATTTGGATAAATTTGTGTTTTAACAAGATCTACATTTTTTGTACAGTAAGATTTGGTCTATCTCTTACGGTTTACCAGTTATGCAAAACTCATCCAGAGTAAACAGGACTAGGCTATTGCCAGAAAATTCAAAATATACATTCATAAAAATATCTTAAACATATGGCATTGTAATAATCAAAATCATTATAGCCATTTTCAAGGAAATCAAAATTTTCCATCCTAAGGGAGTTTAAGGTAAAGCAATTTCCTCAAAATTTTCATGTCGCTTCCTGGAAAGATAGTAAATTTAAATACCAACTTTGGTTTTTAACCGACTTTTCGTTTTTGAGTTATGCTGTTCACAGACACACACACACACACACACACCTTTTTCCAAAAATGCTTTTTTTGGTTGCAGAACATATATTTCTGGTGAAATCTTGGCATTGAATTTTTGAGAGAAAGTAAAAATACTTATGTTGGATTCAGGAAGTTCCAAAACATCTAAAATAAGAACAAATTAGAAACTAAAAGTTGGATACAACTTGAAACATGTCAGCAGTGGAAGATCTTGCAATATTACTAAGATAAGTGACGCTATTAGTTTCTAATGTGTTCTTATTTTAGATTCTGTTGCTTCACTGTTAATAGCTTTAATTTTTACTTAATTAACCCAAAACACATATTTCTGGTGAAATATTGGTTTCAAATTTTTGGGCAGAGTACTGTACTTCCCCTACTTACTATATGTAGTAGAGAAAGTAAAAATATATGCATTTACATTATTGGTGTCCTTTGTCAATGGATCCCTCTTCCTCTTATCAAAGCCTGGAACTTTGCTTTTCTTGTCGGCAGTTACCTGTAGTATATACATTTTTGGGTCAATACAACCTTGCCACAGTGCATGGGACATTTTGTATATTGGGAATAAATTTGTGTACATTAAGTTGCTTTAGGGAGACCACACATTTATGTGCTACATGTATCTAGCTGTATTTGTAAATGTTTGATTAAAGGTAAGTAGCAGGGCAAAAATAGAAAATGTTGCATCCTTTGCTTTATTTTTTTGTAACTGATTTACTGGGCAACTAATTGCTAATGAAATGTAAGTGGCCGTCTTATACTTCTGAGACAGATGCATGCTTTGTTAGAAGCATAAGATATATTTATTTTTAAGCAGTAGTTGTATGCACTTTTGATCAGCAAAACCACAAACAATTTCTAGCACCTGTACATGCTGCGGAAAATCACTGTGCCCCCAAGAATGATAGAACTGCTTCACCAAATAAAGGCAGCTCTCCACCAAGTAAAAGGATTCGTATATAACCAAGAGAGGTAAGGTGACGGCCGCATTGTGGAATGAACTGCATGACCTTGGAGAAGGGCTTTACTTGCTGCATGGAACTTTTCAACCAAAAATGGACATGTAAAATAAAAAAGCAGCTTTGATTTTGACAGCTTTATTTGCTTTTTTGTCTCGTTCATTTGTGAGGTTGTTTCCTTTCTTGTCACTTGGAGATTGTTATGTGTTTGAAGTTGTGGATGGTGTCAGAAGTTGACTGAACTTTATTGTAGGCAGTGTGAAGGTTTAAGGTCCAGTAGCTTCTTTATGACTAAAGAGGAGACTTTCATGCATTATAAAATCCCAAAATAGCATGCATTCATGTACTATCAAACTGTAGAACATGCACGATCAAAGGAAAAACACACTAAAATATGCACTATCATTCTTGTACCAATTTCCTTACATCATTTCACTTTTTTTAGCACAGTTAATTAACATTTCTACGTTGTTTTTTATGAGATATCTGCGTTTTTCAGTCAATATGTTTTTGTTTGCAGAGAATGACCTTTCTACATCACAAGATGTTATTGAGGCAAACTTAAAGGAACACATTTGTGACAGTGTCAGGTCGAATTGTTCATTGGAGTGTTTGCCACAAAGAATCTTTTTCACTGAACACAAGAATGTATAGTTGGGGTTCGCATTTATGACCCTCTCCAGTGTCTTCTTGCCACTACACTCACTTTGTCAGGTGCAGAATTGAGGGATCTTTGAAATTCCTGAACAATTGACATTGAGTCCACCAGTGGCAGGCTTCTAATTTTTTATTGAAGAGGGTAATTATAGAAGTTTTAATGCAAATCATATCTCACACTGTAAAGGACACTGACCATTACGAGCTTTGACAATGAGTCAACTGGGTGCATTTCCCTGCTTTCGAAGATCAAATTCCTCGCCCCTCCCATATAACTGGTTCGCGTTGGACCTGTGAAAGCACATCTCAGTTCACAAGAGAGCCAGGAAACTCAAAATAAAATTCGGAGAATGGGAAATTGTGCAAGCATATATATTTTTTTAAAGTGAGGAACACGAGTAAAATAATTGCCACAAAAATCGAGAAGTTGAGGTGTTCACTCAGCATTAAAACAAATATTATATGAGTAGGCGTAGGCTTTCACGGCCGGTGTTCGAAATTATATGCACAATAAAGCCAAAAATTCCTTAAATATGCATTATGCATGTTTTTATCCCCAAAAATGCACAGAAAAAGTACACATATTTGGAACCAGAAAGTAATGAAATGGGTAAGTACTAAGTTTGAGCAATGTCATATGTTCCTATAAAAACATGCATTTGCATGAACGTCTCTGGGCAAGGAACAAAAAGAATAAAGCAGACCAATTTGCTAACTATCTAGAAGAGATTTTTCAAATCTAGACAAACATCTGAAGAGGACATAAAACATTGTCTTTATCACTAAACATCAGTAAAAAGCAGTGTTATCCAGAAGCCAGATGTATTAAAATATGTAGTGTAGATATTGAGAATTAGACCAGGAGTCTTGTTTCCACAGGCAGCAGGTTACTGAACTATCTTCAGTGTTCTTCCTGGAACTATACTGTGACAAAATTATAAAATCTGTCCAGTTACTGTTTACCACTTTATTTCTCTCCTAAACTTCTGCACAAAAACACAGTTCTCTCCTAGTGACATTAACTCAATCTACAGTCTTTTGTGATATTACAATTCACAACTGTGCTCTTCTCATAACTGTAACTCAGTCCTTTCACTGTCTTTCTTCACTTTCTCTGTTTCATATACTAATTCTGATGATACAATCACTCAACACTCATTAAGACTTCTTCACTAAGGTTTTCTCTTAGCTAAGTGGATCCGAGACTCATTCAGTCATCATGCCATAGGCCTGAGTTGTTAAAAGGATCATATAAACATTCACAGGAACAGTTATTAGTATACATCAAGAAAAATTGTCATAGATTGGACAAGGCTTGACAATGCCAAATGTTTACATGTCTTTTTTAAAAATAATAATCCCTAGCATGTCTCTTCTATACAGAGGTTAACCTCATCAACCAGACACTGTGTCCTCCAGCTGCAGCCAAGGCCACGGAGGAGTGCAGGTTGGGGGGGGGGGGCAAACTGAAACCCTTGAGAACACACTGACAATTTATATGTGCAAAGTTTTACTATTAGAGTCGCAGCAATGAAGTATTATTATTATTACATACCATTTTGACATGTTACAGCCATGAAATCAGATTGCGATTAAGGAATACAATGGAAATAATGTGAATTGCTAGGTTTACAACATTGCATATTAACTTCAGAAGTCCGTCTGGCAATTTCTTCTTATGGCCTCAACTTCTTTATGATCTTGTGATAATCCCAGAAGATATAGACATGTCAGCTTTTGCATAGCCTATCTGCTTGAACACAACATCCTTTAACCTGGTAGCCATTTTTGTTTACTTTTTTGCTTTCAGCCATGTTGCAGATTTCATTATGCACTGTAAATACTCACATTTCATTGGCCAAAACTATTAACTATTTAAAGGAAGTCATTTGCTTTCAAGACTTTCAAAGCCTGAAAGCAATTTGAGGAGAAAAATTGGAAAGTTGTGACAATTCTTGGAAAGTCTTGTTAAGCATTGAATTTGACAAGTAATCTAAGATCTCATATTAAAATTAAAATTTTATATGGCTTACAGAAGAGAAATTTATAAATTACTTTGAGAAGTATATGGTTTCATTAGATCATGACAATTTCTGATGATGTAAATTTGGTTCATGAAGATCGCTTTACCATTTAGTGTGTCATCTATAAATATCACTGCAGATATCACATTTTAGAATAGTCTCTTCAAAAGTGGAAGTTCACTCCATAATACTGCAGGATTGCTTACCAGAGAGGCATATGTTTAACAAATAACAATTGAGAATCCCTCCCTTGGCCACCTATAGTCTCATACTTGAACTTGATTATGATTTGAAAGCACACTTCATAGATTTATAGGGTCAAATGACTTGAATAGAGACGCAACCCAGTAAACATGAAACCGTGGCGTAGCCTGACTATTAGACTTGGGTTTGTAACCCAACGAATATTAAAAATTTGCCAAAATATGATCCAACCTAAGCAGAATCGCCTTATCAATTTTCATCTTTTGTGTTGGAAAATACTGAGAGCACGATTCAAAAGAGAATCTGCTTTTCTGTCAGAACTTACATCTGTAAAGCAAATAAACCTCTCTTCATCATTTCTGATGTAACGAATGGTAAAGAATTCTTTACTATTAATGACAGGGGTTTCATCTTATATAGGGTGTCCCAATTAGAATGCTGGATTTGAATTGGCTGCCACTTTATTGCTGTAAGATTGGCAGCACTCTTCTTATCATTTCTGTTTTCTATGTTTGCTGCAGTTACTTAGTATGGCATGTTACACTGCTGCACAACGAGTTTTAATTGTGAAAACTCATTACCAGAATGGTGAGAGTTATGCTGAAACTGTTTGAAGGCTTCATGCGCTCTTAGGCCAGAAGAATGTGCCAAATGAGTCAACTGTTCATAGGCTGATCAAATTCGAGGCAAAGGATGCACTCAAACAATTTACTCATTCAGTGCATTCTTCCCAACAAAGAATTAAGTCACTCTGAATAACAGCTGAAGTTGCTCAATAAGTCAACTTTTCCGATTGGTCTTTCAGAGAGGTATTGCTAATTCATTTAAATATTCAATATGATTGAGAGAGCGTAGACTTTCACAGCAGGAGTCAGTATAACTAGGAGTTATTTCCGGACTGTTATGCCATAGTCTGCTGGAATTTAAGTACCCAGATGTTTCATCCACAGCTGCAGCAGACTTCTTCAGTGGTGCAGTTGTAGTCTCCTCGGAGAAGTTAACATAGCGTCACATTAACTTCTCCAAGGAGACTACAACTGCACCACTGAAGAAGTCTGCTACGCTGTGGGCGAAACATCTGGTTACTTCCAGCAGACCACGGCATAGCAGCCTGGAAATAACTCCTAGTTATATTCAATGTGATTGCCTATAAAGAACCTTCACTCTCATTGTGACCATGAAAAGCAAGTGCCTGTGCACAGTATATTAAGGAGTAACCAGCCTTAAACCTTCTCCAGTCATGGTTTATGTCTTCATGATACTATCCAGATCTTGAACTAAAGAGTAGTAAATGATCACTAAATTAGATGTTCCAGCTTGAGCAATAATAAAATTCTGGTTGTGGCTTGATGCATCTTTCAATTCTGTCATCCCTTTGTTATGGTATGACCAGCATTTAACTTTGTTTCAGCCAACCATCAAATTTTTCTCAGATTCTTATTTTGTATTTATCTTAAAATTAATGCTCTTAGAGTATTATTAGTATTATTTTTTTGTCTTGAACTCAAATCTGCAATCATGTAGAGCCTTGTTCAAAGAACTTACGATTTCCCTGAAATACCTCTGTTTCTTTAAGTGAATAAATAATTTTGGGTGTGGTAGGAAGCTCATTTCTGATTGGATTTAATTGCAAGTTGTACAATTGAGTTTCTCTTGAGTTAAAAACAGTAGTTAGTAAAACAGGAAGTAACAATGCGGACTTCCAGGATACCACCAAGATAATAACTGACCTGAGAGGTTCATAAGTTCAATGTAAGCAAATAAGCTAAAATATAATGGCTTGAAATACAACTGGTTTGAGAATTTAATGCCATTCTGGCAGTTTGTCACAATAGCTCAGTGGTAGAGCAGCCGCCCGGTAAGCGGAAGGTCTGTAGTTCAAATCCCAGTTGTGGCATTGAATTTTTAAGTTCCAGTTCTACCTCTCTAATGTTTCTTGTTGAACACCTGCAGCACCTGGGATATTTTCAACGGGGTCACATCCAAAGCAACCAACTTAGCACTTCATTTGTTACCAGTTACATTACAGAAACTCCAGAAAGTCACTAGAATTTAAGTATGATTTGTAATTCTCTCTTATTCTCACATAAGTTGTTCATGCTTTAAGACTTTGTCACCACTAAAACCTGTTGCTCTGGACAGTGGCATTGCTCGAGCAGCCCCTGGTTGGAGGTTCTTCAAAATGGCAGTCAGTTGGAACATATTTCATAATGATGTACATGGTGGAGGTTAATGTTGTACAGTGAACTTGGATAATTCGAAGCTGAAGGGACAAGAAAAAGATTCAAAATATCCACAAATTTGATTTATGTCTAAAATTGACATTTTAGCAATACAGATACACATATGTATTCCTAATTAAGGCTGCAAAGTAAAGAAACTGTAGATTTGAATGAAATTCTGTTCTCACTCTTTTTCGACTGTCTCCATTTTCACTCAAGGTACTCATTATTCAGATAAATTGATGAAGTCTTCGGTGGTATCCCATATTCTATCCTGATTTCAGATTTTTTCTTCAATCCCTTTTCAACTTCTTGAATGACGGCAACATTTTCCGCAACAGTTAAAGTCCTATACTGGACACTCAGTTTACTAAGAATATAGTGGCATTGATTTGCAACACACTGAACAGTGGGAAGCTCAAAACAATAACTAAAGGCGAGGTGTTTTAAACAAGGAGATATGGGAGCAGCTATAGGAACTCAAGGCCAGCAGCTAGAAAAGCTGTTCCAGCTCCCAAACGGCTGCGCCGTAGCCTAGTGGTTAGACCCTTCGCTTCTCACCAAAGCAACCCGGGTTTGATCCCAGGCAACTGCATGTGGGATTCTTGGTGGATGAAGCGACGCTGGGGCGGGTTTCCTCCGGTTTCCCCTGCCATCTCATTCCCTGTATCATCAGTGTCACCATCTGTGGTGCCGTAATAATAAAAGCAGGTGTTAAACACTACAAAAAAAAAAACCCTCAAACTCCATTCAGACCAAACAAACAACCCTGGAGTGAGGACATCTTTTGCAGAAACACTTGGGGGAAGTTATCATTAAATTTCCTCGTTTAGATCAATTTTCAACTGACATTTCTAAACATAAACTTAGAAATAAGGAAAATGAAATTTGAATTACATGCGACTCTTTTTTTACTTTGCTTTAATACAAAATTCAAGAAACCAAGAAAAATCTTTGTATTATAAATGTTCGAATTATCCAACTTCAACTGTATTTAGATGTTGTTGTTAGCTAATGCTGGATTTCTGACAATGAAGTCATTAATCCTCTTGCTCTTTAGATGTTGGTGGAGGTTATCTGTAGTAGAAAATGCAGAGTTGGAAAAATACACTTTTTAATTCCATCATTAAAAAAAAGATGCTGTTTGAATATATTCTTTATCATATACTTCCAATTATAGGAATTTCATAATATGAAGCACAAACTTCCTTGGAAAACCTAGAATAGAATGTTAATACCAAGTGCAGGGTGGCGCACAAAATGTCTGCATTGAAAATTCTTTATATAACTTTTAATAAACAAAATATGTCAATTTTGTCCTTTTTAAATTAATCTTCAGAATGTATGTGCAACAGCTTCCAATGGAGACACAATGGTTCATGCAAGATGGAACATGCCCAACATCGATTATAAGTTGTTGTTAGCTAATGCTGGATTTCTGACAATGAAGTCATTAATCCTCTTGCTCTCCAATATTTTTCACTGATGACATTGAAGAGAGCAATAGCAGTAATGGTAACCGTTTTTTAGAGAGCACCATATGTTTACGTTTTGGCGGTCACATCGCTCTCTCACAACCCCCAGAATGTCTGGAGGACGACACCTGTCGTTGGTTTACGGGTCTCACCGACCTGATCGGGAGAATTATCAAAATAAATTCACTGACCATATCCTCTGATCACCAATCAGAGGACGTATTGCATGCCATGACAGGTCAGCATGTTAGGGGTTAAGATTTTATAGAGAAATGGAGAGGTTGGAAAAATAAAGACTCCCTAGCCCTCGGGAACCCTAATAGCATCGGGGTCGGAAGAGAACAAGAGATGACCAAGGTAAGGTCAGATAGAAAAGTTACAGTGAGGAGCAAAACACCAGTAAGTGGAAGTAATGTTCTGCTCAGCTTGGGTACCTTGTGGTCGCTATTCACATATCCCCTACACGGAGACCCCTGAGTCAAACATCGATTATAAGTGAAAATCATGAAAAAAGACAAGTGAAAGACAATGGTTTCTGAGCTCTGTAAAAAGAATAGTGAATCTTCTTTCAGACAGTTGTGATTAGATGTCAAAGCTTTTGCAACAATAGTAGCAAGTGTGCATCGTAAATTTCGGAAAATGTTTTGGTAATCCAAAATTATAACAAGAAATTTTTCTGGATGTCAATGGGACATCACACAGTGCCCGAAATGTTCAAAACGTTTGCTGTTGGTACAAGGTCACTCATTTTTCCAACATGTCCATGTAGTGTTTACTGTTAACTGTGCCACTGAAAAAGATTGGACCAATAATTCCAAGGCTGGAAACAGCACCCCATACACTCATTTTTTCTCCATAATTTTCGATCTCATGTACATCAGGAGCTTCTCGTACTGCTCATTTGAGAACCATGTATTATGTAACACTGAATCATTTCCAAGAGTTGAAGTCACTGTATCTTAACATTTTCCGTCAGTTTTGTGCAACACTTACTCTAAAATACTGACATCAGTTTCAGATTTTGTGGTCAGCCTATACACTGGGCAGGAGGCCCACCTTGTTCGAAAATGAACACAGGAGTGTTGCTGAGTGTCTGCTACACTCTTCGTTTCCACGTAAAAAACAGTTTTCATCTTGTGTTCTAGTGTCAACCATCCTTTGTACACCATATTAATAAACCTAAACGGAAGCAAGGTACGCGTGATAGTAACAATTGCTGTCTTCTGTTAAACCATGCAAGAACTATAGCTACTTGTAACAACATTCCAAAGTTGCCAACCTGCAAATAAAATATTTATTAGACAATGTCAATGTATGACATACCAAACTATCTTACAGTGATTGTCCAGAAAAGAAATACATAACTCCAGCGGGAAAAAAAGCAATGCTTGTCATAAAAGTGATGCCATTAAACTTCGCTTGAGAAATAGTTATAAAAGAAATCCTTGTCATGACTATCACGAGTAGTTTTGGACATTGGCTTCAAGAATATGTTTAAAAAGTAAGATGAATTGTGAATATATGTTATAATTTAAATAAAGTTAATTTTAGCGGAATCCAGACTTTAATTGAAAAGATGTTAGCCCTCACCATCATAATCTTTATCTGTTACCTGCTAAATACGACCCTGAAACAAAGATCTCATCGCTCCCTACAATAAAAAGACCACCATGGGGGTACAGATTTTTAAGTTTGGTTTTAGGGCCAGTGCTCCCTCAGTATTGTGAGAAAGTAGGCATGAGGGTGGTAGTTGGTTAGTAAGCCTAGACCCCAAATGGACTGTAGCGTCATAGGATTATAATTAATCACATAAAGCACATGTAACAGAAAGGTGATTTTTGTATCTCAACTAATATAAACATTCATTTTGAGGGTAGCAGTCAAATATGTGACATTTAAGTCAAGATTCCTTGGTTCTTATTGATAGTTTTTGCTAAATCATTTATTGCTATGAGGAGAAATGTATCATTGTTAAATTATAGCTTATACCTAATCTTGTGTATTGTTGTTATTTGCAGTATGTCCAGCAGGTTGGAGACCTGGCGCAAAAACCATCAAGCCTGACCCAATTGCTAGTCAGGAATACTTCACTGAGAAAAATAACATGATTTCTGTCAAGTAAATCTTGTTGGTGTTCATGCAGCACAAGTTCTACTTGTTTCACACTTGTTAATGCTGTACTTTTGTATTTAAGTGTTTTAAAGGATACAATAAAGTATTTGAAGTTAAAATATAACCTGTGATGATTTCCAGAAATCCCAGCCATGAGTGATGAACCACAAAGATGTCTATACTGCGTAAGAGGATTGTTCAGAAAATAAGTTAGGCATACATACTTTGTAGTTGGCCACTTGTGCTTAATAGTTGGGGAGCCATTTTGGGATTTACTCAAGTGCGGCAGATTAACATAAGGAGGGGTACATTGCACCCTGTTGAGTACCTCCTCTATAGACTCTATAGAGTCACACCTACAGTGCAGCCTATCAAAATAGCATTTAAAAAATCAATAGTTAAAAATACTTGGACATGTCAGATTAAGATACGATGAATAAATTATGTGCCGAAAAGTGTGGAGCGTGATGTAAGGGAGTGGGAGGGTCACAAACTTGCAAACAAAAAATGTCACCTCGACATTCTCGAATGCAGTCGAATTTTGTTTTATTTTGAAGGAAATAATTCAAGGATAATGTGAAAAATATAATCTACTGATTTCCACAAGCAAAGTAACAAAACTCATCCAAGTTTAGTGCCTGCAGCTGCAGTAAAGCATGTATGCCCCACTCCGCACATTGGCTAGGATGACAATACCATGTGGGTCAGAATGTCGTACTTTCTTCCCTAAAATGAGTAACATACTATTTTTTGTATAAACTTAGGCTTTCATGGCTGGTATCTTGACTATTAGATACGTTTAGTTCTTCCAGGCTTGTAGGCTGTGGTCTAGAGAGCATTGTAGATACCAACGTTTTGCCAAGTACTGTGCTTGGCATCAGTTTTTAAAAACCCTAACGGACATTAACGGTCTTTGCTTCCACATTCGAACTCTGACCAGTGCAGACAGCGGATCGTGTTACCCTGATGATATCTACAATGCATTCTAGACCACTGCCTACAAGTCCGGAAGAACTAAACATATCTAATACGATTTTTTATTTAATGCTATTTTCCGTGTATTTTGCCACATTCAGTGATTTAAAAATTTTTAAAAAAATCACAAAAGAAGTGTTCAAACCGTCGCATTAAGAAAATTCCTCCAAATAATTGTCAGATTATGGGGCAGCACGGCTAAGACATCAAGCTGTATTATTGATGTGTGGAGTATTTCAAAATAGCATTTTTTTAAGGTCTGTAGACACTTCCCCCCCACTGATGAAAGGGTATACTTCATATAAGCTTTTTTCCTTTTACCATCTAATCTTCAAAATCCAATACATCCCCACAACACTCAAATAAATTCCCATTCAGCATTGTGGACTCTCCTGCAGTAAGGTGTAATCAGCTGATGAGTTGGTACAACAGACCTTTTGTATGCAATTAAGTAGTGGCAATGAGCATGCCAATACCAAGTTTTGCTGGTGTGTGAGCATACAACACAAGACTCAGAGAAATCATCTGAATGCTTATAATTGAGTTACAAGATGTAGCTCAACTTTTCCTTCAGGTCATGAACATACATATGTTGACCAATTCATAACAAGGCTGCAACAGCTTCTGATAGATTTGTGATTAATTCCTGTAGAAAATAAATACCTCCTCCCATCTCATGGTGGGATTTAATATCTAAGCATTCATTGTATCCATCACACTTGATGTGAAAAAGTCCAGCACACCCGTTCTAACTCAACCTTACTGCAAACAAAGAATCTGGCTGCAATCAAATAAATGAGGATGTATACCATTGCTGTCAACATTAGTGCTGCAAAGTTGGCTTGAATGTACTGGGAGCATGGGGCAGCAATGGAGAAGGCTTTTGAAGAGAGGCAGAATAAGAAGACTGATATGCTGAGCAGAAAGTAACAATCTTAGTAAACATGCATATAGGTTGAAATAGTAAGTTGTAGGCTGATCAAACAAGCAAGAAGAAATAAGTTGGCTAAGTCAAGAGAGATATAGAAGGCAAGTGTAAGCTTAGTGAAGAGGCGTAAACAATAGTAGTAGACTATAAAAATGGAGGTAAACAAGAGTCAAAGGGAAACGACAGTCTAGGATGTGGTATGCTAAATCAAGAGCCACGGGAGAAGGGGGGAACACAGGAGTACAAGGCTAGAATAACCTAAGTCGAGAGGCACAATGAAGTAGAAGTAGGGTAGAATTTGAAGAGTTGTTTGCAATCCATAATAACAAGTTCCTTAGCTCCATGCTGAAACATGCGGAACTAAATGAAAGTGCAACAGTATAAGTGTATCACTGTGTTGGTTTAGTTGCATGCTCTCATCTCTGCTGAATCAAATGGTGCCAAAAATAGAATCATTTTGGGAAGGGTACAGTACTACCCTTTCCTAGATTTTTAAGCAGTGCAAGAGGTGTGGGTTTACTGCATCCAACAAAGGGATCTTATGTGATTAACAAAAAAGGAGTCATTCCAAAGGGCAAGAAACAGGCAAAGCCATGACCGACCGCTAGTCAAACCCAGGAAATAATTCAAAAGGTTAAGCCCCTTGTCTGCGAACCAGATCTTGCAACTCAGAGCTAATGCATTTAATTTAGGAATCTCTGTTACTACTGTGAACACCATAATCAACAGGAATTTAAATCTAGAAAAGTGCCCTAAGAACCGGGTCCATAAGCTGTTATCTAATTATATTGCAGAACAGAAAGCTGTATGAATGATACCTAGTGAAACGTGAAAGTTTGTTGCCAATTTAGATGAGGCATATGTTTATCTAGGTGATAGGAACAAACCCCACGCTATATATGTATTACCTACCTAGGAGAGAAAAAAGTTTGGTATATGGAAACAAAGGAAGATTTTCCCAAAGGTATCATAGTAACAGAAGGTACATCTACAATGGTAAATCAGCCATGTAAATAAAAATCTGATGTGTTGCACTCACATGACTTTCTCTACTCTTGTACTAACTTTTCCTACAAAGTGTTATTCCTATATCTTCATGTTAGTTGAAATAAACATTTGTACAAATTATCATATTGCTTATTTCTTTGTAGGTGCAATGGGGATATTAGAATACAGTAGGCTTTGTGCGATAGTTAAATCTTTTAAAGCTTTGAGATCCCGTTCTCTTTGCACATTTAACATATAAAAAACTCTGATGTGTTGCACTCACATGACTTTCTCTACTCTTGTGCTAACCATTCTTCCTATAGCTTCTTCGTGTTAGTTAAGATAAACATTTGTACAAATTATCTTAGTGCTTATTTCCTTGTAGGTGCAAGGGGAATATTAGAATACAGTAGGCTTTGTGTGATAGTCAAATGTTTTAAAGCTTTGAGATTCTGTTTTCTTTGCACACACTTAACATATAAAAAAAGTGAACAATGATGTTCCATTTCACGAAAGTTTTAAGTTTTCCGAAACTCGCACACATAACAAGGAATATCTCCGAAATGGTTCACCCTACAAGAAAATTTATTGAGACATAAATTGTGTATTTTAGCTAGATCTACTTTTTTGTACAGTAAGATTTTGTCTATCTCTAACAGTTTACCAGTTATGCAAAAGTAGTCTAGAGTAAATACGACTACAGGGGCTATAGCCAGAAAATTCAAGATATACATTTCATTTGTCATAAAAATATCTCAAACATATGACATTTTAATCAAAATCATTAGTCAGTTTCAAGAAAATCAAAATTTTAGTTTAGGGTGGGGCTATTTTCTTCATAATCTTCATGTCACATCCTTGAAAGACATTAAGCTTAAATACCAACTTTGGTTTCTAACCTACTTTTCGTTTTTGAGTTATGCTGTCCACAGACTGACAGACACACACACAGACCTTTTTCTAAAAATGCTTTTTTTTTTGGTTCAGGGGGTCTCAAAACATATACTTGCGGTGAAATCTCGACGTGAATTTTAGGGTGGAATACAATACTTCCCCTACTTACCAGTAGAGAAAGTAAAAATGTGAAAATAAACTCTGCATAAGTAATGCCACAAGTGATTGTCAATTTATCTAGAGTTTGATTATCACAAGTTTATTAAGAGTTTCAGAAATGAAAGGATGATAAAGCCAATGAAATGTTATTTAAATGCTATATTGTAATTACTAACCTCTTTAAAGAAATATGCAGCTTGTATACATACATCAGCCTCCATTGGCAAGGCCTACAAGGTTCTCATATTGATGCTCTAATTTTTTTTAAGATGCTGGCAATGTCAGAAGTTGACCTGCTGCTAATTTATAATTTTGTTCAATACAAAATTTGTCAAACTGATTCCAAACATATTTCCTGTTGTATTCTGAGGTTGCCCCTCTTCAATTATTTCATATATTTCAGCATGAAATGATTCACCAAAGCTAGTCAGCCATATTTGACATTCGAATAGCAGCTCTGTTGCATCAACTGTTTCTCTAACCTGATCATAACATAAGAAAAGCAGAGGAGGTGATAACTAAAATTCAGAAGAGGCAACAATGAAATGTGAAATTTTTCACAAATGAAGGCTGTCATTGGTTGAAATTTGAAATTGTTATGCACATGATTGGTTGATTTCAACTAAGTCTCATATGAGTGGAATAGCCAGACTAGCGTCCTGACACCTATTTTCTGCACAGAAATCTCTGTTCTCAATGGTTCAAATGCAAATAAAGTCTGGCTGCATCAAGATGAGGCATCAAGCCAGACATCTGCTTCAACTAGCATGTTCTAGAACATGGAGAAATGGAAATACACTGCACACCTTTCAGTGATGTCCCTGTTAAGTTAACTGAAGAATTACCAATGGATAATAATTGTGCATTTGGGTTACGGAAAAGAGCCCTTGGAAGCAGATGACCTTGATTGGTGGAAATGGAATAAACTGGATCTCCATGTACTTTGTAATAGTTTGCTCCAGTGGAAGCTGCACTGCAGAGTGATAGCCTGAGCTCAAGGCTGTAAGATAGAACATCATTGCTGGTGGAGGCGTGGTTCTTCATAATGTACAGAGTGTCTTGGTTTGTTACCATAGATCAGATATAGGGGAAAAGCTTATTGGCAGTTTCCAAGAATTCAGTATGGCCAACATTACACACAACTGCAGTGGACATTACAGCAAAAACCAGTACTGCCAACTTACATAATAAAAGCATTATTTCTAACCTCAAATATCGTAGGGTCAAAGTAACAACTTTCAATGATGATAATGCTTGAACATCATTACTACACAACAGATGAACCTACTAACCTTCAGCAAATCTTGTTCTACAATAACAGTAACCATAACTGCATATATGTAATGTTCTAAAACAATTCAACACAAAACATGAGCAATACAATGGCATCCACAGATTAATTAAAACAGCTCTAAACAGAAATCTTGTTTTAAAAATCTATCGGCCGCCTCCCTGGAATAGGTTGAAAAACAAGGGCTTCTGTGGCAACAACGGATGCAATAACACCAACTATGGCCATAGCTTTACCATGGTTATATGTTACGAACAGTTGGCGGTACTAATGCAACCTAACAGATGGAATATCATCAAATATAACCAGACTGCACCATAATGTGGAAAAATGTCAGTTGATTTTTGGGATATGCCAATAAGCTGTTTTCTCTATATAAAGGAAGGGCACAGAGAAAGGCTGGTAGCATAGGATATGCTTTCATTTTCTTTTACTTTTTTTAATTCATATTTATTTCTTCTAGGGTGTGTTACACTATCTTTGTTTCAATAAATAAATATCTTTAGAAGGAAGTATTTATTATTGTAAGAAAATATTAAGGTATTATATGTATAGTTACATAAATATGTTATTTAACATATATATTTCACAAGGGAAAACTTTTCTCTAAACTTTAAAAGGCTACCTTAAACTACCTCCTTAACAAAGTCACCAAAATGAAGTCTTGTGTGCAATGAAGTCTAATACTTACAAACACCCAGTTGTATTCAAGCACTTAGAATTAAAAGAATGCTATTCATGTATTTCATTTTTACCTATTTTGTCTGAAGCTTACAAATCTCTTGTTTACATTTCTGAATGTACTGGATGGAAAGTTTTATTTACAATCTGAAGTGCAACTATCTACAATGTATTTTCATACAAAAGAGTGGGGGAATTTACTTGGACTTCTGTTTCCTATATGGGTATACTATTGTCAGTTACAATGTAAGTTGAGGTAAGACTAACCTCGTGCCTAACTGGGTCTTTGCAGTTTTTACAGATTAATGGTATTGCAATTATTTTATACAGTTATGTACATGCTCATTGAATCATTCATTCACACATTAATTTTTCTCTCACTATTGATCATGACAATATACAGTCTGGGAAAAAATTCTAAAATAATAATTATTTGCTAAATAATACAAGTATGAAACTAATGTTCACAATAAATGACAGGAATGCTTAATAAGTCAAGGTTATCTAAGTCTAAAATTACACTGCACTCCTGCAGTAGTAGTTTTTACCAATTAATCTTTAATATCACTGAAGTTGTCAAAAGTTTTTGCCACATATAATTATCGGAAAAGAACATCTACAGGATTCCAATAAAGCATTTGCAGTATTTAATTAGGAAAATCATACTACAAGGGGTGCCTCAAAAGTAAGCTCACAATTTTTTTAAAAAATAAAATGTTTAAATATTTAAAAAAATATATATTTTGAAAGCTACATTCAATAACTATTTTTCTATATAATTTCCTTGAATCTCAATACATTTTTGGAACTATGATAGTTTTTTAACCCAATGTCAAGCCATTCTCCCACCAAACTCGCTAGCCATCTTTGCACTTCTTGTTTTAATTCGTCATTTACAAAGCACCTTCCCAGAAGATGTTACTGCAGCTGCAGAAAAAGATACTCACTCGGTGCAAGGTTAGGTGAGTAAGGTGGATAACTGAAAACGTCCCATTGAAACAGCTCAAACAGGGCTTGAGTTTTACGAGCAGTGTGCAGGTGAGCATTATCGTGGAACAGAAAAACTGTTTTGCTCAACTTTCCCCTCCTTTTGTTTTGAATCACCCTTCCAAGTTTTCTCAGCACCTCACAATAGCAAGAAGCTGTCATTGTGGTCCCACAGGGCAGGTAATTGATCAACAGTACTCCCTTCAAAACCCAGAATATCATTGCCATGACCTTGCCAGCCAATGCAACAACTTTTGCCTTAAGAGGTAGAACTGGAACTTAAAAATTCAATGCCACAAGTGGGATTTGAACCACAGACCTTCCGCTTGCCGGGCGGATGCTCTAACCACTGAGCTATTGTGACAAACTGCCAGAATGGCATTAAATTCTCAAGCCATTCTGGCAGTTTGTCACAATAGCTCAGTGGTTAGAGCGTCCGCCCGGCAAGCGGAAGGTCTGTGGTTCAAATCCCAGTTGTGGCATTGAATTTTTAAGTTCCAGTTCTACCTCTTAAACTTTGCCCACACACGGCTTGTGTGTTTAAAAACACCAACAGTAAGTTTGTTGGCATAAATAAATAATAACTTTTGCCTTATTTGGAGCTGGCTCATGCTTTCGTTTCTACACCTTCAATGAACGATTGACACCAAAGAGAAACCATTGGTCTCGACATAACATCTTTATGGTACACACTGCACAACTCACAATGAATTTCAGCTGTATATTTAGTTTTTGCCGTCAAAAAACAGGTTACAGCTTGAACTTCACAATCGGCAGTAGGAGCGAGTGGAGTCTCCATTGTTACTGTTGTTTTAATGTCCAAGGGGTAAAAGTATGCATCTAGGAATTTTACAGTACTGCCACTACACCCAGACCAAAGTTCCCTGTGACTCCCGGACCTTTGCCACCTACTGCGTGGATTAAAAACATAGTGTAACTTACTTTTGAGGTACCCCTCGTACTTCAAGTTTCTCTGTCATTTGCTGCGAACAGCAAAATACTTGTATTATTCAGAGAGTTATTCTTATTAGTAGTTTTTGTTCTGAACACTATATTTGAAATGTGGTGTTAGTTTTTGCTTTAAACATATAAAATATGCAAGATTAAGAGTCTTTTAAAAATACAAAAGGCATGAAGTGTGCAGTTTCTAGTTTATCTTCATTTATGTTGAAACAACCACACACTTTAAACTACACTACGCCTTTAGTACCTTAAAGGCTACTTTCTTTTGGTAAGTATCACATGCACATTAGCTAATTTTAGAGACAGAAAGCACCAGTACTAAAATTTATATTATAACACCAAAAGTTGTTAAGATTTGTACTTTTGTTTCTCTATAAACCTAACTGAAATAAAATAAAAGCTGCTAAACATTAGCTTTTATAATTGAACTTGTAGTTGCAATAAGGTAATAAATGCCAAAAAATAGAAAATATAGTTTTGGGGATAAGGGTGGGGTTTAGAATTTGTATCTGTAAAAAAACAGGTGTGAAATTCCCATGAAATGGAATAAGAAAACTCCAGGTTAGAATATCTGTAAGTTGGACAAGTTTCTTTTAACAATTGCCAGCAAGGCAAACAAGCATCAGCACTGCATTTGCTTATTATCTGTTTACTAGAACAACAAAACACTAATAACTTGGCATACAGTCAGTAATGCAACACAAATGGAAGATCTTTCGTGCCTGTCAATGTATGACACTGTCCTGAAGAAACGATTGCATCTGAACAGATTGCATATACACTGGCTCACGTGAACAGCTGGGCAGTTTCACATTCTTTCCGATATATCTCACGGGTTCATCACCTATAATCTGTTTACTGTAAACATAAAGTAGATGTAAGCAGAAACATGTGGCAGAGGTGAGCCTCATTGGCTGGTGCATTTTAATACTCCCGTATTCTTCCACAACATAGTTCCACAGCTTATTTAGCTTCCTGGTTTACCTGTATTCAAAAAACCACTCAAGTCACTTTATACCTTATTGCCAATCGCAGAACATTGAGTTCTGATTTGAATACCACGTGCTCCACTGTACCATTTGTCTGTTGCCTCAGCACCATCTTGGCATGCAAAATGGCAACAAGATCAGGTACAAGTGGTTTTCTTAAACACATGCAAGGAAAGCCTTTAAGGAACGTGAAAAAGGTTACTACATTGAATGTATTGAATAAATTTTACTGTGGCTATAAACGATCTGGTAAAGCGTGATAATAAAGGCCAATGACTCTTACCATTTAGTAAGAGAGGAGCACATTCCAAACAATGCATGGGAAAAATCTGAAGTATTATCTTGGCTGAGATCTAAGAATTCTTTCTTGCACTGTCATATAAGATGTGTTTTAGCGGAGTGCAATATCAATTTGAGGATTTAAATTTTTTTAATTATCTGTTTCTGCTTTTGGACGCATTTATCCCCTTGTTTCATATCTGGCTATTGCCACTGCCTTTTGCCTTTGTAAACTTTTCTTGTTGCTAGTATTTTTATTTTTTGAATGAAATTTATGTCTGGCTATTGCCAGGAATCTTTTAAGGGCGCTGATGACCTAGAAGTTGAGCGCCCTTAAACCAAACCAAACCAATATAAGATGTGATTACTGCAAACTGGTTCTCAGATGTTCAATAACACAAAGGTTGACATAACAAAGAGAGCAGTTAAATTCAGGTTATCTTAACAAGGGAAAATTGTGCAGTAATAATATCAGTATTGTTTACATGTACAGATATTATCTTAAGCAATAGCGTACTAGAAGTGGAGTGTGGAAGAATACTTTACTTTGTTCTAACAGCAAATAGACTATTATAATAGTATATCTGTCTCACATTCAAGTTTGAACCTTGGTTAGGGTAAGTTGCCTGGATTTTCCTGAGAACGCAATTGTTGGGTAGCTTTATGGCCCATTTAAGCGTCATTTCAACCATTCGGTTTATTCACAGTCGATAGTGAATGTTTTACTCTAAATGTTTGTTCAAATACAACAGTATCTTCAGGACAATTTTCTTCAACATTGTTTCTGCAAAGAATAGAAAGACGAAAGTCCCTACCAATACCAAGATGTGCAATAGGAATCGAAACAATGAATAAGTAATTTGAGGGGGAGCAGTAACTTAATGAGTTCTTTTTTTAAACAAATCGAGTTTCTGCTTGATCTTTCACTGCATTTCCTCCATTAGTTGAAATGATTCAGATTAATAAAGTTAAAAAACTTTGCTAATACTTAGGAACACAGCTGCCCACTTGGAGGCTTAGGAAAGACTTAGGCAACATAATATGAGAATGGTAAGTATGTACATTTTTTGTTATTGCCACTGACCCATATGATACTAGGGACACAATTTTATGGTGAAAAAATTCTTAATGTCGGTATTAAAAGAAAGCTCAAAGCGGGATAAAAGTGGTGAAATAGAATATCAAATATTACTATTATAATTTACATTTCAAATGTTATATGTAGCATGTTCATTGAAATAACAAGTAAGCATGGTTTCTAAGTATCCTGCTGTAATATAGGTTCTTTTATCTGACAAAATATTATACACTGAAAGAGCTCCTTCACAATCATCATTAGAAATTGAAGTATAGGTACATAGACCGTGGGTCTCAGCGTCCCATTCCACATTGGGCATGAAAGACCACTTAATTTTGCTCATAGGCCTCTCTATCAAGCTTGAGGTTTTTACATGCCATAAATCTATGACACGGGACTACTGACTTTACTTCCCTTCTAAAAGGAACCATGCTAAGGGTTTCTGCACCCCTAAAAATTCATCACTCTCTGCCAGGTTTGAATCCTTGCACCTTGCCTCTACAGCACATCTACACGAAACAAACTCAGCGTTAAACTCCCGCCATTTTTGCATTAAACTCATGCTCCCTGCTGTCTATCACAGCCTTCCATAAAATACATGTGAACTTATCGTTTGAGTCTAAGCTATGTGTGTTTGCTCAGTGCGGGAAAACCAGTAGAGTGGAGGGGGGTGTTGTTTCCGGCACTTTGCTCCAGTGGTGGTGCTGTAGCATGGAAGGTATATTATTCTATGTGTTCATTGAATGCTCACGTACACCACTGGTTATCTATCAGTCTACCTTCCCTGCCTCTCATATACCTTTCCTGCTTATTGCAAACATAGTTGCATTTCTTCCAGCCACGCGGAACTTGAACTCTTGGCCTTGACCTCGCATCTAGCTTTCTATGTAGCAAAAAGTGAAACATCTTGTTTTATTCCTGAAATAAATCTTTTAACGTCAGTTTCACAGAAACATTGCAATAAAATGTTAATTTCATGTTAAATCATAAATAAACATTCATTTCGCGAGTAAATATTGTAATAAGCTATTGATTTTGTGGTAAATCGTAAATAAACACTCAGTTTGCGAGTTGCATTTAATCGCAAGAATACACATTGATAATTATGCTCACAATCAGAATAGAATTGATTTTGAAACCTTTTTATTACATATTAACAAATTTCACGTCATCGTGATCAACCAAAAAATCATGTCCCTACCCATTGACATACAATTGGGATTAGTGACCAACAAAGTGTCCTTGCTATTATGACATGGAGAGCATCCCTGCCTGCAAACTATCAACATCACAATAGTCTAAATGAAGTATTTTATTGGGATACAAACCACTCCCCTTCATAAATTATCCTTTGTGTGTTTTACATTATTCCAACTGCTCATTCAATTTTAAGTTACTTCTTTTCAGTTTATTTAGTGGTAACATTAAGTGTTATAACAAGGAAATAGTAGTTTCAAAATGGCAGAAGTAAACTTAAAAACTGGAAAGTCCTTTCATGCAGATAGTGACATTGTTGATGTAACAAGTTCTTGACGCTTTTGAGATCACTGTTTCAAGATGGTGTTTTCATAGACATCATCTTACACACGTACACGCACACATATACACACAGTAGTCAACTCTCTCTCTCTGTACATATATATTTACAAATATAACTAATAACTTTATGAACTTAAGTCTGTTTCTTCATCAACACAATTTGCTGATGATGCGAGGCATTTTGATGATACTTTATGAAGAAACTGTAGGCGCTCACACAACTGTTTTTCCATTATTTACAGTACACATTGTTATTTTTAACATTCACAAGAAACGAGCCTATCGTGTCATAATCATTAGTACTGCTTGAAGTTTCCAAAAGTATTTCCTTGAATAAAGCTTTGTAACAGATGAAATACTGATTTAAATTTAGTACATTTTGAGCACTTATGGCGCAGGGAGGTGGCGACCTCATTGCCCAGTGGGAAACCACTGCAAATAGCCTCCTGAGTATTGGTGGGAAAACCAAAACCTTTTGGGATTGGTAGGAAATGCCAGGGGATAAAAACTTAAGTGTTGGGCTAATCTCCCATCTTAAAAGTTGAATTCAAAAGGAATCCCTGACACCACAATAGTGGTAGAACAGGGAAGTTGAAGACATTTTGAGCATTTAAATATTTTGAATGAATATTTTGATCATGTTATTTCCATTGTAACAATACATGAAAATTAATTTCAATATAAGAGCAAATCCATACTAAAATCATACAGAAATGCTTTCAGAAACTTCAAAGCCCACCAAAATTCCTTACATCAGAGATGAAAACCAATGTTCAAATGCTTTAATAAATATAAAAATGGCTAATTTCTAAACGTCTCTCTTTCAACAACGAAAAAGAGCACAGAACAACTTAAGACATTCATATTTTTCTTTCACACATACACAATTTCTACCATACCTTAAGTTGCAAGTGCTATGCATAACTTCTTCCTCTCAACGTCTACCTATATATATTATATAACATTAAGAACTACAGCTGCAAAAACTGAATTAACTGTTTTCAGATCTTTCAAGTTGAAAACAATTTTAGTTAACTACAGCTCATACTTGCATTGTTTATAATTTAAGGCAGGTTTGTTTATCAAGTCCCTCAAATTTCTTCAAGAAGAAATATAAAATGTTGCACAGCCTGGAAGTATGGATGCTTTAAATAAGCTTTACACATGTTCATTAGCATCACATAACTTTGATGCTTTCCATCATCAAAAAGTGTTCTAACTCTGTTTAGAAGACGTATTGTTCCAGAAGTCAGGCCATGAGGTTTTCTGAGTGATCACCTGTAAGGTGTGCATCATCAGCATAGAAATTCGTTGGTTGACTGGTCTCTGTAAAAACAAAAACAACTGATATCATCTTTAAACTTTGAGCTGTGAGCAAATGAGTGTAAATTTGTATTTACTCAGCCTATTGTTTTTCCATTAGTGCAATTTTATGAAATGTCACTTTATATGAGTTAGAATTAACAATACTGTGTGCATTCTGCAGGTCAAGTGCTGGAGTGGCTAACAAATAGTTGGCTGAACAGGCAGCAGGAGAGAATAAAAATGGCAGATTGTGTTTGCAGATGATATTTAATAAGTGTATCCTTCAATATTCGGTGTAGGGAAGTGGTGACCCCATCGCCTAGTGGGAAACCACAGCTAACAGCCTTCCGAGTATTGGCGGGACAACCAAAACCTTTGGGGGCTGGGAGGAAATGCCAATCCCTACCTCAAGAACTGAGCATCTACCCAAGTACTCTGGGGATAAAACAGGGACCTTAAGTGTTGGGCTAATCCCCCACCTTAAGTAAAGTCAGATTCAGAAGGAAATTGTGAGCCTCAGAAAGGGACGGATAAATAGACAAAGAACGTGCGATAAATATGGATTAAGAATTGGAACATGGAATATAAAAACATTACCTGAAAAATAAATAGAAATTATAGAGGAAATGAAGAAATACAAGATTGGAATATTAGGGGTCAGTGAGATAAGAATAAAGGGACAAGTAAGATCACTGGGAAGGAACCCAAGAGAAAGACCGAGGATAACTTGGGAAGAAGGGATTAAAAGAGTGATGGGTAACAAAGGAAAGCTTGGGACCAGTTCAATAGACCAGCAGAAGATAGAATTGAGTTTAGAAAATGGATCTGAGGTAAACCGCTGACGCCCTGATAGTGCTAGAATAGGCAAGTTGAAGATGAAGATCCTTCAATATATTTGGCAGTGAAGAGCTGCATAAAAGGATGGAGGAAGGCAAGTTTTGTTTTAGGACAATTTAATAGATTATTAAACATCATCTATAGCAGGGCCTCTCAAAGCTTAAAATCACACTGGGTGCAATCCAAGGTGCAGAGGTTCCTTGAAGCATGCATTGTGGCGACTCAGTGAAGTTCGGCTCAACTCACATACAGCAGGCAAAGAAGCGTGTTTTGATAGGCAGCTTGCTTATCAGTGAAATAGATACGTGCAACACAAGCACCTAATAATGGAGTAACCTGCTTCAAAGAATGCCAAAAGTCCTTTATATTGGAGTGGGAACCTTGTTTTTTTTTAAAGTTGTGATGATAGAGGTCAAATGCCTCCTCTGCGGTACAATAATTATGTATGTAAGAAAATCATCTATTGAAAGATACTGTAACAAAGCACAGGCAGAAACATACAGTGAAATCATAGAGGATGCTAGAATAACAGAGGTTGCTACATCTTTGAGAACTTTTTCTTTTTTGGTAGTGTTTAACGCCTGCTTTTACTACATGTGGCACCTCAGGCAGTGACACTTGACGATACAGGGTTCTTCATTTAAAACCTTACAGAGCACACAGCATTTCACCTCCCCCACGACCTTGCTGGATTCCCACACTGCTGGCTGCCATTTTGCACATGGCTAGTTGGTATTGGGCCTCTGAAAATCCACATCGTGTTCAAGAAATCCCTCATTATGATTGGAGAGTTGGAGTTTGGTGTGCTGTTAGCGCTAGACGTATAATCAGTCCAATATTCAATGAGCAGACTGTAAATGCAGTGAGGTACCGAAATGACATTTTGACCCCATTTTATCAAGAAGTGACAGAAGAAGAGAAATCATATGGATGGTTTCAACAAGATTCTGCTACTGCCCATACAGCAGAGGAGTCCATGAATAAAATTAGGAAAGTGTTTGAAGATAGAATGATTAGTGCTAGCGTATAGTAAAGGATCCTTTAATGGTTCAATACCACTCAACACTTTAGCACTAACAAAACCTATAAATGCATTCTTGCAACCCAGCATTAAACCATTTAGTTGGCACATATTTCTTTCGCAAAACAACTCGTAGGCATAAAATGTTTAAAATCTTAGCATCATATTCTATAGTCATTCAATACACTATGTATTAAAATATAAAACAAGAACAAAAATAATTTAATATAAGAGAAACTAATAACTACATTGTGCAATTGTAATCATTAGAAATTAATAACATCCAAACTACTGCAGCAACATGCAAACTATATACTTCTAATTACTAACATAAAAAGGCTCAGAATGAAAACTCTTGAAATACAATTTAAAGAAACGCTACATAGCTCCAATTCCTTCTTTTGCCTGTGTTTTCAATAGCACAAACACATAGCATAATTTAGATTTTCCTCATAAAAGAAAGTGAAATATAAGGTTCTTCATTTAAAACCTAACGGGCATATGGAATTTCGCTTGTGTGCGATTGGGTGTGCCACAACCGGCTTTACTCCTGCATAAACTCTGCATGCAAAGCATGTATAATACTCTTACCTTATCGAAGATGCTGGAAATGTCCACCTTTGGTTAAATAAGCATTATATCGGGAGAACACATTCGGATTCGCACAATTAAGTTGGGCCACTGTAATGTTTGCGATTTCATTTCTAATATTTTGTATTAGTTCTTCCAATGTATAAGGATTTGTCCTGTAAACTTTGTCTTTCAGGTTGCCCCACAAGTGAAAATCACACACTGTTAGATCAGAGGATCAAGAGGGCCATACACCAGCACTAATCACTCTATCTTCAAACACTTCCCTGATTTTATTCATGAACTGTATGGGCTGTGGCAGAATCCTGTTGAAACCATCCACATGATTTCTCTTCTTCTGTCAGTTCATGACAAAATGGGGTCAAAATATCATTTCGGTACCTTTCTGCATTTACAGTCTGCTTGTAAAATATTAGATCAATTATGCATCTAGCGCTAACAGCAAACCAAACTCCAACTCTCCGATCATAATGAGGGACTTCTTGAACGCGATGTGGATTTTCAGAGGCCCAGTACCGACTGTCATGAGTGTTGACATAGCCATTTAGGTGGAACCATGCCTCATCAGAAAAGAACAGAAGCTGACGAAAGAAACCATTCACAATAATGCATTTGTGATACTGGGTCACCTTGTTTTAAAGCAAGGGCACTTGTACACTTACACAGTTTTAATTTTAGACAAGTCCTCATACATTGGAAGAACTAAAACAAAATATTAGAAATGAAATCGGAAACATTAGTGTCCCAACTTAAGCATGTGAATCAGAATATGTTCTCCCGCTGTAATGCTTGTTTAGCCGAGGGTGGACGACATTTCCAGCATCTTCTAGAAGGTAAGAGTGTTATACATGTTTTATGTGCGGAGTTTATGTAGGAACAAAGCCAGCTGTGGCACACCCAATCGCACAGTGGCGAAATGCCATGTGCCTCTTAGGTTTTAAACGAAGAACCCTGTATAATGACAGTATGGATTTATCACGTGAAGTCAAAAAGCAAAGATTAAATTTTAGGATTTGACACTATGCAGTATTGTTTCTCTAAGGTCATTTATGGTAAGTATTTAAAAACAGAATGAAAAAAGCATAATTAGTCATGCTTTTTGCTACCTATTTTGTACTTCATCAGTAAGGCACTACGTGTTAGGCTACTCAAAATGTGCTAATATTAATGAATAGTTCCTATCTTAAATCAAAATAATAAAAAAAATACAAAGCTGGCTTTGGTCCGTTCTAAAAGTTTTTGAGACCAGCTGTGTTTCCCCTCCAATATACTACATAAGATGCAAATCCTACTTGAATCCCACTACAAATGCTAACACAAGCCTAAATTCAAAGCAACACGAGTTCAAGCTTCTCATACCTATAGCAAAAGCTCAGCAGTAGTCTTCTTATAATATACTTTAAATTCTGTTTCATCAACTGCAAAAAATAAAGAAGGAAGTTGCAAAGAAATGTGGTACAGTCATGCACAAAACGAGTCACTCTTTTGCATATCCCAAGCATAAGCAAGCACTGTTCAATCAAAAACTGTTGCACAAACTGTTACAAAAAGTACAATGGTTTTAAGCAATTGAAATAAAATACACGTAAATGAAGTTTCAATGCACTCTTTCAAGCACAAATCTCTGCATTCCCAAATATAGAAGCACACAAATTCATCTTGAAGTATTGATTATCAACAAGGTGTAAATGCATAGGATGACAGGCAAAAGGAAGATTGTTTATATTTATGATATTGTCACAACCAGGTTTGGCTATAACATTTGGAAAGCGTAGAGGATAGGTTTTAGTGGTAGAGACTTAACTCGCTTTATATAAAAATATTATGGATTTATTATAAGATAGAATATAAGTTCCTATTGTTCCTTTACTATTTTAATGTTACACCAAGTAGTTTCATTATATACTGTTACAATAACTTTAATGTCTTCCAACGATAGTTGTAGAGTTAATGAAGTGCCCTAGAGGGCTTACCTTGGTTGGGCGATGTCACGAAGCCGTAGGAGAGAGAGTAACGTTGGCGATGGTGCACAACTCTGGATCAAGGCGGCCGTGGCAACCGACCACAAGCCGATACCCGGTACAGAATTTATAAAGATTCTCCTTCCTCGGGGCTTCCGGTTATCTCTGGGCCCAGTCCAAATATCATGAGCTTCCGCCCTCTGTTCTGAACGTTACGGCCAATACGCGAAGCTTCTAGAACTTCCCGAGGAATCTCCCAGTGACGCATGACAGCTCCGGCCTACGTGACAAACTCGTAGGCAAACAGGATGCTTATGTCATGGTAAAAATCCCTTTGGGGTTGTCATGGGATGTGGGTAACCAACCCTTTCCTGTTAGTGTCACCAGTTACTCAGTTCCAGAAAGAGTTATGTTTAGAATTTCAAGGGATGTGGATAACCATGCCTTTCCTGTTGATTGTTGCAAGCTATTAAGCTCCAGAAAAGTCACAAATGATTTTGATGTACAAAGTTGCCAGTGAATGTAAGTTTCTTTGTTTAAAAACGTATGATGTTCAAAATGTACTCACAAATCTGTTCTCTCCTAATGGCATACGTGACAATATCAGGAACCTTAATTCTTGAAGTCTACCATTAATATCAAAGTCTGTTATGATGTCCAAGGCACATGTCTGAGGTGTATAATTCTGTATATAATCTCATTGCTTATGGACATAGAAGCTGAGGATATACAATCATAACCAGTGGCAACGGAACGTGGGGCTGAGGCTCTGCCAGCACTCGCTCCCCCCCCACAAGATATCCTTTCTCTTAGTTTTGTTCTACTTTTATTATTTTTACTGTGCTGGTACAAACCATAGAATATATTTATAGGAATCAGTGGTGGCCAGTGACTAAAAATCTTGGGTGTGTGTTAATGGCGACCACTTACATTGAATTCCCATAATAACTGATAATGTAAAAATCAATTGCCATGCGTCTCACAAAATCTCAAAAATGGCTCGACTGATTTGAATAATTTCCTTTTTATTTTGTTTGCCTCAATACTGGGATAGTTTAGAAAAAAAAGAACATTAGAAAAACCCAAAGGAACTGCTGAGAAAATCTAAATTTATAATTTTTTAATGTTTGTCCTCTATGCGTTCATAAACCACTTGATTGATCACTATGTAATTCAGCACGTACATGTATTTTCTCATGGAGAAGATTTGTGTGCTATCCATTTTACTATACAGTGTAACATTCACACAATTTTCTCAACTTGCCATTCATTTACGTAATAAATCCACATATCCTTTCCTACTTGCCCTTCAATATACCATTCATACAATTTTCTATGACAAATAGTAATGCCACATATTGCATTCACACGGTTTTGTCTACTCACTTTTTTTTTTTTTTTTTTTTTTTTTTTTTTTTTTTTTTTTTTAACAGACACTATCACATTTTTCTCTCTCTATTCATGCTTCAACATACAATTCATACAATTTGCTGATTAAAACAGAAGTGCAACATATCTCATTCACATAATTTTCTTTACACACTTTTCTTTATGAAACACAATCACACTTCTTTCTCTGCTCCCTCTTCTACAAACAACTCATACAGTTTTCCATATGTTTGAAATTGAAATGCAACATATTACATTTACATGGTTATCTTTACTCGTGTTTCTTTTATGAAACACAATCGCATTTCTTTCTCTACTCCCTCTTCTACAAAGAATTCATACAATTTTCTATATGAATGACACAGGAATGCAATGTCTTGCATTCACACAGCTTTCTCAACTTGCCTTTCTCCCTATGGTATTTGAGGTTCAATAGTGCTTTGGTAGTGCTTCAACATACAATTCACACAAGTTTCTATGACTGAAATAGAAATGCTGCATACATTTCTTTTACGAAACACCATCACATTTCTTTCTCTACTAACTCTTCCAATTTTCTATATGATTGACATTGAAACTCAACGACTTCAGCTCACACAGCTTTCTGTTATAGCTTTTCTTCCTGTGGTATTTGTGGTTGTTCAACAATCCTTTTGTATAATGTTTTCCCAGTATTTTTTATATTTATTTTGTGTATTTTGGTTTCTTTATAGTATCCAACATAAGTCTAAAAGTTGTAGGGATAAAATCATCAAATCATGAGCAGCAATGCTAATAATGTAATAAAAAAAGTACATACTAAGTGAACTAACCATACGGTTTCATTTAAAAGTATAAACTCACCTATTTGAAGAGATAATCTATTTGCATGTAGCAAATTTTTCGGTCACCCTTTAAAATCAGGTATCTGCATAATGAGATGTTCCATTGAGCGTATGGCAAGGGCAGGGTCTATCCTGAGTCAGTCATCGTGCTGCGCTGAAATGTTTTTATTCTCTTCAGAGTAGAGAAATTGCATTCTACTTTGGATGTGTCAGTGATAGTAAGCAGAGCTGTATTTCTTTTTTCCAAGATATGTCATTCCAAAAAGACAGAGTTTAAAGAGATTTGGTTAATAGAAGATAGAGCAAAGACAAAAGAATGCCTGTCCCAATCAAATACCTCCCACGCTCCTAACCTTGCTAGCTGTGGTGTGGTCCAGGCAACACATAAGATGGCAGCACTGTCTTGGGTGGAACTACTGTTTGCGTCACTTTCACTGGGTGTATGCATCTCTTATAGCTAGCTTTGTGTTAACAAAGCCCCACCTCCAAATTTCTCCCTCTGCACCCCTCCTCGAGGTTCCACACCGCAGTATTTGACTTTAAAAACATGGTGTTACAAGTTCCCTACAGATAAAGACTTTTTGTGGAGTTCTGGGGAAACTTTAAAGATTGGTGAGCCGTATTTCTGACACTAATGTCACTTATAGTTGGGCTGCTCTTTGTGTTTCCTGTTCGGCTTCTTTGATTCTAGCTTTGCAGTAGCTTGACACAAAGTGGTCATTTTGCAAGGAACTAGAAAGCTGACTTTCCGCGGTAGCTTGACACAAAGTGGTCACTTTGTAAGGAACTGGAAAGCCGACTTTCGGCCGAGCTGTACTTAAATTTAATAGTAGAACATGTTTCATAAGCTATTGCTTCCATCCTCAGCTTTGGTTCGGCTTATTGTTTCCTTCAATGTTTCCAACTTCTGACCACAAAACCAAGAAAAATACTTTGTCATTAAATGGACCACTGGTTACATTTTTGGGTGTAGCACTACCTTGCTACTCACTCCTAGAGCAGGCTCTAATACAGTAGAATCTTGATAACTCAACTCTCAATAACTTGACATTCCGTGTAACTCAACTTTTTTTATTTTAACATTTTTAATTTTTCATGATTCAAGTTGGCTAATCATTTCTATTATCTTATGTGGTATGACTAGTATAGGTAAATTTTAATTGTTATGCATATACAATCTATTGCATTCTTCCTCACAGTAACAAAGTTTTGATCTTCTGTATCTAGTCAGAAAATAAGCAGCCAGCAGACCATTGTCACGAAACCAGCTTGTGACCAATAATGTGGATACACAGCACAAACACTTCTTAGGAAAGTTTCAAGGTTTATTGCTTTACCCAGTGCAAAGGTACTCTTACACATGACGAATTCAACACTGGTTTATGACCGAGTTCACTTTTGTATTTATAAGACCATATGTGTCAGGATATCTTTCCGACTTTTGTGTGGTACATAACATCACAGACCATGTGTGGTTAAGTACAGTGCCATCTCGCATTATCAGCAGTGTCTTGTTTATTTCAAGGAATGAAATAGACATTACCCACATCATCAATTTGCATGATGTCATTCTCGCAGATTCTAGTAAGGTTAGCTGCCACCTCTAAAAATATCCCTGTACGTAGTAAACTAAACCTTCAGTTACATATTTCTGGTTACAGTGCAGCTTGCAAGATTTCTTCGAACAAGAAGGAAAGACAAGTTAACATGACAATGGAAGATTTAAAGCTTTCACGGCGCACGTTATTTATTACAGTTTCACGGGTGATCAGCTGTGTGAGGTTTAAAAACATTGAGCTTTCGGCCATTGTAAACTCTAAACCCCCTCCCACCTAACATTGTATATATATGGGGAACTGAAAGCTAACGGTCATTTTTCATTCTGACGAAGGCCATAGAGTTTACAATGGCCGAAAGCTCAATGTTTTTAAACCTCACATGGCTGATCACCCATGAAACTGTAATAAATGACAATGGAAGTTAAATTGAATGTGTCAACGAGACCAAACAAAGGGGAACATATTAATATATAATAAATTTTAGAATGTGTCATACATTTGTTTCCTACATTGTGCTAGAATGTGTATTTGTGTAATTTGCAGTGTTATACGAGTTGTGAATAACAGAACCCCTTATTCTGTAAAACTCAACATTTCAGTAACTCGACAGCCCCTTAGTCCACATTAGATCGAGTTATGGGGATTCTACTGTACATATACTCACTGGTGCAAACAGCATAACTATGTTTTGGGGATGCAATTGTCAGTTTTGATGTCAATTGTGCACCAATGTAATATGGACACACTTAAGACATACATTTTAGAGTTAAATGTTAGTTGTTAAAAATGAATATCCCAAATTACAGCGATTCTAATTTCATTCTTTGGACATTGAGTAATGCTTAATTACTTTTCAAAAGTCCTAATATTCTGAATTATCCCATGCAATATATTAAATATATGTTTTGACATAACTATTCTAATACTTTTATGATTTTAATTCTCAGTTATTGCACCTTCCCTCAATATTTCCTTCTGATCATGACAATTTACCTATAATATTATTATTTTGGTACAAATGGAAAGGAGGTTTTATGACAATGGTCTCCTCTTTTATGGTTAGTCATATAGTAACTAGTGATTTTTTTTTCACCAAGACGAATGCCAAGTTATTTTCTGGATCCAGGCTCCCTCTGGTTGGACACTATTGTGCTAGTCTCTGACGCATGGTTGGTACAACTTCAGTAAGTTTTTAATTGGCGGGATTCTTGTGCCAATCATTCATCAGAGACCAGCACAATAATAACCAGTTTGAGTGAGTGAGCAAGTTAGCAAGCAAGTGAGTGGGTGAGATTTAAGTTGACAACTAGGCCATTTGGGCCCAAGGTCAAAAACTTAAAAAGCTGGAAAGGCTCACTTACTGATAGGGTCAAAATAAAATAAAAAGTTAACAGTTAAAACATTAAAAGGTGAAAGCTAAAAATTAGGTATAGTATAGGTTTGGGATATATTTCCACGAGTCTGTCTCAGTAGGAAGAAAAATGTATTAGAAGTAAAAGACGTTGGTGGACATGGTTGTGAGAACAGGGCATGGGCCGAGCTGTACTGGGTCTACTACAAAACAAATTGACTTTAGAGGACCCGGAAAACTATCACAATTTTCTACAAATTGACTAAGATTTGTTTCTCAACTTTTTACATTGTGTCGAAGGCAAAATTACACACCAAGACACAAATATGAGAATAATGCGAAAGAGATAAAGAACAACAATTGTAATGGTTTTAATGTTAGTATGGGCAGACAGGAGATTTGAACTCATTTCATTGCATAAAATTTAAACAGACTCTTAAATGGATTTCTTATTTATGAAATATAGCTATGTAATAACCCCTCAGTAATATATGTTAATGGTAATGAAAAATTGTTAATGAATCTTCCAGAAAAAATTAAGCATTTTATTAAAATACCCATCATAATAAGTGCCACGAGCCATACATACACAACAGCTGACTACATGTTGCCTACGCAGGCTGCCATATTGTTACGTTACACACGCTGATTGGCTATTTTCAAGATGCAACTGAATCGCATTTGGATACAAAAAATAGAATAGAAATTGTATGCAACAAAATTGTATCCAATTCTCAGTGTCTCATGATGCACTTTTGTTGCACACAATGCTTTGGACCAAGACGTTGGACCATGGGACATCGGCATAACTGTGGCAAAAAAGGTCAAGGGAAACAAGCATCAAAACACTACACTCTTAGTTCACAAACCACCTGTCCTGATGTGGAAGCGTATTTAAGCAATAAATTATAAGCTAAAGCATGTTCCACAATGTATTTAAAGTACCTAGTGCAATGATTAAATTCTGCTTAAGCTAATTTTGAGCAAAATTATTGCTAAGTGTTAGTGCACAAAATTTGTCACAAAAAAGACTGCAAAAGGTTAGTACGTAAAACTGATACAGATGAAAGCTCAAAAGAAAGGTGAGCAGGAATCTTTCAAATGGTGTCATTTTTCTGTGTGTTTCGTTACCTTATGCAGTTGACTGTTATCACTCCTTCAGCCTTTGCCAGCGATTGTCCTGATGTGAAAAAGTTATAAGAGAATAACAAATGTTGACTGATATAGATGACCATTTTATTGTGCAGATACCAAGAAAAAGAGTACAACTTTCCTTTTCCTTCACTGCTTAGGTTATACTGCAGTGCTGATAGTACAGCTGGCTCCAAAGGTTTTCCAATGGGCCAGAGGTGTTGAGGGGAAACGGAAGGAGAATTTTCTTATCGAGTAGTGTCCACAACCACAACAGATTCTTCCTCTTCAAGTGCAAGGTGAGAAACCACTGATGATGAAGACTATGGTCTTTGAAATGTGTCCGGATGAGAAATGAGTTAAGTGAAACTAAGTGTCTATAGGTCAACTCAAATACTTCTACAAATAAATTAAAAATACTTTCAGTCTACTACACATACTATTCACACACTTTTCTGAGGCTCACACCCTTGATGTTCCAAATGGTCCAAGTTAAGAAGACCTGTGCATTGACAAAGGAACAATTGAGCATCATTTTCCATACTCCAGTGTTACCACTTGTGCATTTAACATATCCCATTATTTTTTTGTTACATCTAGTGATAAAACAAGGATCCTTAACAACACCTCAAGTGCAATTTAATTAGTTTTCAGTGAAATAACACAAAATGATAATGGTTAATTTGTTAAATATGTAGAGTATAACACAATAACCTTTGAATTCAACTTTAGCTAACCTAGAAGAAAAATAGCAAAAAGTTCAACTTGCCTTCCATAATATAATTTAAAGTGACTGTGCAAAAAAGTAGAAAAGCTTTTGATGCCAACAATGCTATCGAGCTCAAGAAAACTTGTGCAAATAGTACATTTGTCATTCTTAACCTAATAAATCTTGCCATTTGTTCTTGGAGATCCTGAACTTACTTACTTTATAATATTATAAAAGGAAAGTTGTATGTCTCAATTTCATAAAATCTGGAACATCAAATGGTCAACTGTATTACCTTGCTTTGCTAACATCTCCCAGAAAAGTAATTTGAAGGATTGTTTGCCAATGTTATAACCAAGAAAAATTTAACATGTGAAACATTAATTCAAGATCACTGTTTGGGCCATTTTGAACCTAAGTATTTTGGTTTTTATTTATTCATCTTAAAACAAAGAACCTAAAGATATTCCTGGTAAATATATAAGCAATAAACGAGATGTATTACTAGTTCTGTGCTGTAATACCTGCTCATAAATAAGAAGAAAATACTTCTGAAAATTACTGCAGATATTTGTAAAATCAGCACTTAATATACAAGTCTCAAGTCTGTGTCTCTTTCTGCTGCCATATGCCTTGAAACTAAATCCTGTCAAAATTTGGCAGCATGTTTGCTTAAGCAGAACTTCCAGGAAATCATCTTATGGCCATGCATTTTATTTGATGCTGCTCATTCATTGTCAGTTGCCGTGCAGTTAAAACCTTGCTTATGTTTCATTCATTTATAAGTTCCATGCTTAAACACATGCTCTTCTCTGCTTCAACAGTAAATCCTGTTCATAGCAATGCCTAAGTCTTAAGAAAAGTATGGCTCACTAATTTTCAATAACTGCTCATTTTCATTGACTCCCATATGAAGTACTACTGGATCACATTCAGCAGCACTAATTGTGCAAAGTGACAAGAGAAATATCGCTCATCATATTTAGGGATTTCAGTTATTGTATCATTCTTATGTAAGTCAGAAATACTTAAATTAGGGCCTGTATTACTATCTCCAGTTATTAGCCACAGTTTGTTACCTTTCGGTTATCACTGACTGATGATTAGTCTCGGTGCCCCGTATTACAAACTCAATTTTACTATAGGTTTGTTACCCTGAGGATTATTATGCCGTGCGAACAGTTGGTAACATTTTTCAGTAGGCTTTAGCTTTGTTTGCAGCGCTATCTCAAGGGTGAAGCAATCATTTAAGTTAACCACATCACAGATGAACATGCTTGTAATGATGATTTAGAGATTTGTGCACATTGCGTAACCTAAAAATACCTTCTGTTTTATTCACTATTCATTCAGAGCCTTGAAATGCTTTGAAGAAGTGCAAAATCGTTGTGTCCACAATGAATAAAATCTAACGTTTACTAGTTAAAGATAATGATCTTAAATTCCGCATGGTTTTAAGCTTTTAAGTGTACCTACATACTGTATAGTTTTCCATGTATTTTCTGTTAGCAAAATGTATAATTTGCCATGCTCCGTTTATTACACTTACGTTCATTAAACATGGTGCCGATGTAAACATAATCGCACAAAACACCTACACTTATGGGACTATAGAACTATATTTCCATAACCTAATGGCCATCAAGATACAGCTAAAAGTTATGTTGATTTATTTTATTTCATTTTAAGACTGTCAGGAATATACAACTATGTTTGTATAATGTTGCATATCTGCTGAAAACTTTCCTTTGTCGTAAATTCGATTTGATGCCTTATTTCCACTAAAATTCCAGAAGTCGTAGCTTTTGATAACCTGCATCTTTATCGGAACTCTTCCTCCTTCCACTCCTCAAAATTATCTTTGCGCATTCTGAATCTCTTCCCTCTTTAAATAAATACTGAGCCAGCATTTCATCTTCAGAATTGCTGTCGACATACAATTGTGGTTGGAGGTATGCCATTTTTGTGTGTAAAACACAAGTAAACTCCAAGTTAACGCACTAACCGCTAACTAACAGTATAACATATGAGAGGTAGAATTGGAACTGAAAAATTTAATGCCATAGTCAGGATTTGAACCACAGATCCTCTGCTCACTAGAAAGGTACTCTAACCATTAAGCTACTGTGACAACTTGCCAACATGACATTGAATTCTCCAACCACTTCATATTTTTCCCATCATCTCACATCAGAGATAAATACCCTAAGGGCAACATACAACCTTAAGTACTACACGTCCCAGGATTAAACAACCTTTAGATGGTAATTATTATTTACCCACACACAGCTTGTGTGTTTAAAAACACCCAGCATTAAGTTTGTTGGCATAAATAAATATGTTATACTGTATTTGAACCTATAGCTTTCATTTACTCCCTCCCAAAGTTGGCCATGCTCACTGCCAGGTAAAACATGGCATTTGATAAAACAAACTGAATTCAGAAGCAATTTTAAATTCTACATTTTCTCCCTGTCATCAGTAACTCCAAATGTACATCAGAATTATATTTCTTTCCAAATCCTTGAAATATTCAAACAAGATTTACTGTTGAACTGAGCCACAATGCAATTTGCACCCAAATCTATAGACTTCCATGCAAGAAAGAGATTCTAACATGATATTTTATTCCAAAATAATAAAAGAGTATCCTAAATGATTTACCAGTGACTTACATGCATGGCTACTCTTGTGTATAAGACAACCAATAGTATGAAGTTCGAAATTATTTTAATTTTAACATGCCTTTACTCTTATACAATGAAAAACTGAAGCTATTAACACTGAAGCAAATCAGCTTCACTTATCTCAGTATTTTCTGCAAGTTCTTGAAATTAAACGCAAACTGCAGTTTCACAATATATCTATCACATCATCGGTACCACTTTTGTTATACTGGTCACTATCAATAGGTGTATCGTGAAACTGCAGTTTGTGTTTAATTTCAAGAACTTGCAGCAAATACTAAGATAAGTGAAGCTTATAGTCTCAAAGATATTGTTATATTTGGGATGCCTCTACTCGAATATTAACAAGCCAATTCATAGATTTACATGTGCACTCTAATGCACAATGCTACAATCAATGCTTTGTAGCAAATTGGTATTCATTGTATTTAAAATTATTGATTAACCGAAGTTATAACTCAACTGGAATATATAAAGATAAAATCCATTTGCTCCAAGGGAGAATATTTTATGACAGTGAAGCTTATTTTAAAACACATAAGAATTGCATTTAGAAATTTATGCATGAAAGGAATGTTTTATTAATTACTTTGTATAAGTACTTTGGGATATACTTTAGATTGTCCCTTAAGAATTTTGTTAAAGTTCAACTCAGGAAGCGTGCACGAGGGCTTACAGTATCTGCTAAAGTTGCTGCATAATTGCAGTGCTGCCAACATTGCTAGTTGTCCATTAGTTTGTTGCTAACCCATCATGGAAGTAAATATTTGCTTATAAAGGATGCTAGAAAAATAAATCATGGTCGCTGTGCTGGACAGCGCTGATGTATAGCATTGCTGCAAAAATGCCATGGAGATTTTAATGCATATATACATTGCGACATCTCCTGAATCCAATAACATAATTTCAGAAAAAGGTTCATGTAACTGTGAACTGCGCAGCTCAAAACAGAAATGTTGCAGAAATAGCAAATGTCATACTTAAAGTTAGGTATCCTCTAACAATGTAAGGTGAAAAGTGTTACTGAATTATTCCAATTCAAAACTATACATACTGGAACATTTTTTTCTTATCAAAAAGGCTTCAAGAATTTCAACTAAATAATTAATACGTTTCCATTGGGAAATGAAAATGATTTGAGTTCTCATTCCAGACGGAATACTGTATGGAAATGCAGATTCAGACCAAACTGAATCCTTGGATCCAATCCTCTTAGAAGTGGCATCAGATTGAAATTTTGTTGCATACAAACACGTTTTCTAATATTAATTCAAGATGTGAAAAACAGAGCCAACTCCTTTCACGAACTGATCAACGACATTCGAGTGCATTTGTATTTAGTGTGTTGGCAAGAAAAACTAGTGTATTTGAAGGAGCAAAGTTGGCAGCAATGAAAATCATCTGTTAGTGACCACCAGTGCATTCTGCTTGTGATCACTAGCGCATGCGAACAAGTACCTTTAGACTTAGATTTTCTACGGTAAAATGTTGGGGGACATAATCTAAAGAAGAGCCATACTTTGTATATCTATGGGGAGATTAAGAAAAAGATGGTAATCTTGATCAATACTTTAGTTTTTGGTATCTTGTCAAAAACCTATGAAGCGTGATAAACACAAGATGTATTATTCAATCTCTATTTACTTCAAATATTGAGCTGCATACACTAAAACTTTGTAGCTAGAAATGAAAGCATAGTGATCAATTTTATGGATAGATTTTGCTTCCCATCTTATATTTTTATTATACAAGTGTTAACTATGTAATAAATTTCTGGGATTATGTTTTATTTTTTGCAAAAAATTATTTTTCTAAATTTATGAATGAATAAAGCTGAAATATCTATATGATATAGCTTCATAGCCATGTCTTTTATATATACAGTGACTTTCTATACATTACAATTCCTTTATGATACTTAAAGCCTAAATGAGATATTTAAAAGCTAATAAGCATCTAACAGTCATAAAGGCCCTAAAAATGTCAGTCTAGTTATCACACACAATAACTTAAGCGTCTTTTCAGAGCAAGAAAATTTTATGCTTAGGATTCTATGTATATTCAGTGATGAATACATTATTTACATCATAGACAAAAAGCAGTATGACCATTTATTAGATGTCCATGTGCTATTATTTCTATTAAATAGACCTGTAAATAAAGAAATATATGAACAGATATTTCTGAACTCTAAATGTTGTTTGGCTCCCTTACCTGCAATGGTTTTATCACATAAAAGTTTATCCCTGACGATGTACAGCGCGGTGAAAAGGAAGAAGAAACCTCCTAATACTTCAACAAAATTTGTCATGAATAACGAGTACTGTAAACTGTGGAAATCAACTGTGGGATCAATAGATGGCTCAGCTGTCGTATTTAAGAAATGTGATGATTCGCTCACTTGCACCGAGGTATTTGATGCTAATGCTGTCTTCAGAGCTTCTGAAACCTACAAGAAAATTAAATATAGATTAAACTGTGACACAAACACTTTTCAGTATACATACTCTTGATATTAGTATAGGAGATAGACATGAGATGAACATGCTAGAGTAGTCGTCAGGAATGATGGCAGTGACAGATAACGTGCATGTAGGCGAAAGAGGGGAAGTGCTGCATTGCAACTGTTTCCCATCTTTCTCAAGAAGTATTTGTACATATTATACACCATTTCCCTGGCTTTACTGTGAATAACGCAACTTTTTTTTTCGTTCTGCCATCTTCGGAACTGTTAATGAACTTACTAACCACACAATGGAGTGGCTTACTGCTTGGATATACTTAATTTCACAGTAAAACTGTACAATACTCGCACACAGGCGTTCTGAAACAGACTACGTCTGGTTGTCTAGAAAACACATGACTGTGACATTATTGGATATTTGTCTACTGTGCAACAGCCTTCGTTCCTGATAGCGACTCTAGTTATAGCAAAACCTGTCCACAGCTTGTATACCTCAGGAAAAAATTGGTCTCAGAAAAGTAATACGAGGCCACTATTTATATCTTGAACCTAATAATAAAAAACCAGTCATTTGTCTTGAAAATTGCTTTATTGTTTTTCGAAATATTCTCCTTTAAGATCAAAACACTTTTACATGCGTTTGGACCATTTGTCATAGCACTGTTTCCAATCTGCTTGAAACACCTCCAAAACGTAGTTTTTGAACACATCAACTTCTTCTACCAATAAAAATTGTTGCCCATGTATTTTATTCTTGATGTTCAGGAACAAAAAGTAGTTATTGGGTGCCAAATCAAGACTGTACAGTGGATGAATCCTCAATTAAGTTTTTTGAGTGTTCGAATAGTAGCTTGCTACACGAGATGTGCAAGTCACATTGTCTTGATGAACAATCTGATGGTGCTTGTTTGTTTTCCTCATTTCACCAAAGACTTTGGCAAACAAATAGTTGCATACCAATCTAAAGTGACTGCTTTATGTTTCTCTAAATGCATTGTTGTCACATGATCAGTTAATCTGAAAAAACAAGTGACCATTTTTCAAAGTGCTTCAAGCACAAGTAACTTGTTGGATTTGGTTCATCTTGAAACACCCATACAGCAGACAGCTGTTTATGCTCCGACTCATATGCATGGATACATGATTCATTATCTTTTACAATCTTATATACATCTTTTGAAGCACCACCATTGTATTTCTCGAGCATTTGTATGCACCAATTGACACAAGCATCTTTTTTGAGATTGCATCAAATTATGTGGGATTCAGCGAGGCCAAACCTTGGTCACAACTAAATATTCATACATTATTTTATATATACAAGTGGAAGTGGAAGTAATCCTTAGGGTTGCTTCTATCTCACAGTATGTTGGATGACGATCTTCCATTATCAGTTTCTGCACAGCATTAAAGTTTTCTGGCACAAGAACTTATGTTGGACGATCTTGACAAATTTTGTCAGTGAGTGAGTGAGTGAGTGAGTGAGTGAGTGAGTGAGTGGGTGGGTGGGTGGGTGGGTGGGTGGGTGAGTGAGTGAGTGAGTGAGTGAGTGAGTGAGTGAGTGAGTGAGTGAGTGAGTGAGTGAGTGAGTGAGTGAGTGAGTGAGTGAGTGAGTGAGTGAGTGAGTGAGTGAGTGAGTGAGTGAGTGAGTGAGTGAGTGAGTGAGTGAGTGAGTGAGTGAGTGAGTGAGTGAGTGAGTGAGTGAGTGAGGTTTAAGGTCCCATTAACAACAAGGTTATTTTGGCCTGACGGTTAAACTCGTTATACCAACATTTCACAGTGGCAAAGGATGAAATTTCATCACCAAATGTTGAAGTGCATCAATGCACTCACCTTGATAATCCACATCAAAGGTTGTAGTAAACCATCGCATAAACACTTTAACAAGTTAATTCCATTTTTTCACTGATACAATTTTCAAGCCCCTGTAAACAACATAAATGATGCTTTATGACAAAGTATCTGAAGCAGAGTATGGTAAAAATGTCAAACTTTTTAATGGAAATGCCAGATGGCACCTTCAACAATCAACATGGCCAAGGCTCAAAATATAAATAGTAGCCCTCGTACTTTGTGTTACTCCCTTGAATACAGTAAAAACTATCAAACTGTGTCAAACAGCTGATTGTAAATCTTGGAATATTTTGTGAACATATTGAAAAACTTTTGTTCTCAAAAGCACACCATTTATTGTAATAACATTTGATAGTTAATGTCTATTCTTTCTTTTACTTAATGTTACTTATGAACATCAATGCAAATACAAAATTAAAAGAAAGCAAACTTTCATGTTATTTCATTTCTTCATGTTCACTTTGTTTTGACTATTTTGGAAATTCAAAGGCTAAGTGTGTCTTACTATAGCAATTCTATCATTCAACAAAGCACACAATCCCAACAAATGCCTGTTATCTTTTGTACTTGACTACACTTACCAGTCCCACCAAATACGGGCTGCCGGCATCTCCAAGGGCATGTGATATAAGAATTTGAAATGCTTCTGCCGTAGACCTTCTTGTTGGAATTACAACATACTGGAAACAAGAAATTTGTTATGTTAAAATCAGTTACTGATTTCAAACAATCGTAATTTGGAAAGGTTTTATACTCTCACAAATAAAAGTATGTATTTGTTTACTAAGGAACAAAATTATATTACTACAAGAACGGGCAAGAAAGAGCTACAATATAATCACCACTATTTTGTTCCATAATAAATATCTACCCTTTAAAGCTTATAAATGGCATTAGGAAATGCCTTCAATGACATTTCGTATCCATATAATAATTTAGAAGTGGTTCAAAACATGTCTACTAATTACCTACATGATCATAAAATAGACTGTTTAATTAATGTTCTTACAGCATTGTGTATACAGCTCAGAATGCCATCATATGTAAAAGCAAAGTTTTCAATATAACATTATGTAATGCTGATATTAGAAATTCTTGCAACATTAAATCATTAACTCTTGCTATACATGCACAAGTCAATGTATAAATAGCTATAAGAATAAGAGATAGAATTGGAACTGAAAAATTCAATGCTACAGCCGGGATTTAAATTTTTTAGTTCCCATTCTACCTCTCAAACATTGCCCACATAACTGAGGAAAGCTGTACCAGATGGGAAGAAACACAATTTATATTGACTAGCTAGGGAAAAATTGATGGATCAAAATCCTGCACATTAGATCAACAACTTTTTGTTGTTTTTGTTGCCTTTTTGTTGCAATAAATTGTGGGGTTTTTAAATTTAATTGACACAATAACCGTTGAATCTACTGAAATGCGCCAAAGGAAAAAGTTGTCATTTATTCAATTTTCTATGAATATAGCCATAAATCAAGAACCTTCAATCAATAACAATTCAGCCAGGTGATAATTTTTTTTTCTAGAAAACTATAAACTTTTCAACATTTTGATATTAGATTTTCTTGTTATTCACAACATGAGAAATTCGCTGTTAAAGTCTGGCGGATCATTTCACTTCCACCCTGTATGTTACTGAGGCCGTTATTACATAGCTATATTTCATAAATAATAAGAAATCCAGTTAACAGTATGTTTAAGTTATGTTATGAAATGAGTTAAATCTCCATACTAAGATTAAAACCACTAAAACTGTTACTTATTTTTTTTGTGCTTGTCTCATTTGTGTCCGGGTGTGCAATTTTATCTTCGAAAAATGTAAAAGGTTGAGAAATAAATCTTCGCCAAACTGTAGAAAATTGTGATAGTTTTCTGGCTCCTCTAACCTCAATTCATTCTGTATTAGACCCAATATACCTCGACCCGTGTCCTGTTCTCGTGACCGTGTCCACCAACATCTTTTACTTCTAATACATCTTTTCTTCCTACTGAGACAGACTCGTGGAAAGATATCCCAAACCTATACTTAATATAACAATCGCTAAATTAATATTTGCATCCACCATGTTTATTTCTCATGCTTGTTACGTGAACTATCATTTGTATTGGACCAAAGTGAATTACAGTGTGACAGACACTGTTTCTTTTGTGTGCAATTCCAATGGATATGTGGGACACCGGCTTTATATGGAATGTCAAGTTATTGAGGGTCGAGTTACTAGGATTCTACTGTACCCCCACTTGTTGTCAACTTCTATGAAACACATTTCCTGCAGATGATGACATTATATTCAAGCCCATGCACATAAACTTCAAAAATAAATTAAGCCTGGTCTACTTCTCTGTTTCTGTAAGATCCCAGAAGCAGAATTTCAATACTGTTTGTTGTAACTCTCATATTCAAGACATGTACCCCAATGGCGACTTATAATCATAAGTACTTAAATCCCATTAGGGTAAATGTTTCAAAGATTCCCTTGTGGTCTAGCGGGAAAATGTGACTCAGTTGGAGGATTTAAGGCTGTGCTGGCATGTTGCCATGGTAGCTCAGTGGTAAAGAGCAGCCACACATAGAGTGGAAGATCCATAGTTCAAATCCTGGCTATGGCACTGAATTTTTCTGCTCTGATTCTACCTTATAAAAGTTCACCTACACATAATTTGTGTGTGTTAGAAAATCAATTATCACTGATTGGCCTGATACGGAAACTATATTTCATTTTTTGAACCACCACTCCTGGAAATATACAAGGAATTAGAAACACACTCACCAGAAGCATGTCTGCAACAATTGACCAGTTGAGGTTAAGCAGCACTTCTCCGATGAAGATGAGGCAGTAGCACAGTGTCACATCTGTTTTTGCTACAAGAGCTGCTATAAACAAGATCGGCGAACTGAGCAGCAGCCCCATGGCACAGATCAACGGGTCTATCCTGGGATATCTCGTTCGAAGTGCCTGCGCCATGAATGATCCCAGAGGAACTCCTATCAGTCCTGACACCATTGCTATGATGCCAAATTTGTATGACACACTGAAAACGTAACATTTAATAAATACCTTCTTACACCTATGACAGAACCAGGAGACTACAAAGAAGAAAATATGTAAAACACTTTCAATACCCTCAGTGATAATACTGCATATTACTATTCATAAACCCATGGGCATCTTTTGTGTGGTGACCCAGCGCCTATCTGTGCTACATGTTGTGTGCTTCGTTCATCTTGTAGCACATGTACTCGTGTGTATGCAATATGCTCGTGAGCATAATCCCCTGGCCTGGGTTTTATTCTGCAGTCAATTTTGGGTGCTGACACAGTAGCTGTCAATGCAGTGCTGTGGTTCGTTGCCCAAATTGGCTTTGGTAAGCATGTTTAACTTTTATTTTGCTTCGTAACTTGTTTGGACTTCTACGATGTATCAACAGCTTACTGTTTTATGATCAGTTTTAAGTTTTGCTTTACCTTTTATCTGTTTTAACTTCCCCTTTTTAACGTTTTATTGGTACTTGCTAATGGGTGGCGAGTTTCCCAGTTTTTATCTTTTGACCTCTAGCCCTAATGACCTAACTGTCAATGGGCCTTTAAAACTCACTCACTCATAATTCATAAATTAAGAGTGCTTAACTGTTTTCTATTATTTCTGGATAATACACAACATCCACATTTATTTACAAACTATACTGCTAAAAAGTTGCAAGATATACTATTAGCACAAAAAGTAAAACATTTTACTAAAATTAATACACTTTTTAAGCACTGAAGCAGTGTCTCTCACCACTCAGCTAGTCAACTCGGGTCGTATCTCAAGGTATATAGGTGCAGAGGAATGAATTATTTAATACTTAAATGAAAATCCAATATGTCTGGTGTTACTGCAGAACGACATATTTTCTGCAATTTCTTACAATAAAATTCTGTGCTTTTAGGTACCCCCTTTACAATTTAACTAGACAAACAGCTGCAATAAAAATGTTTGGGTAATAAAGCTCTTTCTATATAATTAATGTCCTATCTAGACATTCCTATTCCATAAATTGAAATTCCAGAATGTTCGTCTACTGAGAAAAAATTTGTTGACTTGTTCTTCATAACTCAGTATCACTGTTTATGAATCATATATTACTAGTCCAAAATCATTACGTTTTATAAAACATCTACTTCTGATTGCAGCATTTTCAATGAAACTGACTTAATTAAACTCACAAAATCGTTCCTCTTTTTACTCGGGAAAATTCGATAACTTATTCGTAACTAAGTGCCGCTAAGAGAAGCCATAAGCAATATGTGCTTATACATTGCTTTTATAATTTCAGAGAGAGAAAGAGTTGCATTAACTCACACAAATGTAACACTTCTGCAACATTAAACTGTAAACAGAAACATACAAACACATGCACAATACCGTAACAGTGTGTACATAAAAGATACGTACACACGTACAGATATATAATTAACAAATTAAACATGGCAAAACCACAAAATTTGGGGACATGACATTTAATCACTGCCATTGCACTTTAGTTTCTTTACTGAAATACAGAGGAATATCATGAAGTCCAAATGACAACAGAGTCAAGCAAACACTATGGTTTAACCCACCTATAGAATTAACTGATAAAGGCATTTTTGTAAGATACAGATTATCTATAGTAAATTGCTGAATATCGTTCTATTTCTTGTATGTTAAATTTGCAAGAAAAGCTAACAACACTTACTCATTAATAGTTGCACAATCTTTGCCAGGTTGCAGTCTAAGGCCAGCTAAGATGAATTTTGGTCCCCACCACGCTAAGGCACCAGCAACAAATGCAACACAAGTAAAACCTGCTGTTGATAACATGAAACTCTTACTGGAAAAAAAAGAGAACACAATTTAAAAGCCTTCATATAGCGACCAGCTTTAAAAGATTTCACTATTTTTCAAAGCCTACTGTAGACCAAGACAAGGCATTTGATTTTCACTATACTGCTATAGGGAATTTCATAACCTAATTTTTGTGAAAGAATAGACCTGCCATTGACAAGCAACAAAATACATGGGATTAATTCTTGACCCTACAATGCAATTTGAAAATATGTAAACCAATATTAAGGTGGTTAACTTTATGAGCCTTGCATTCCTTATTTAAGAGACAAATACAAAATTTCGAATTGGGATGTGATTGGTCTAATTTTTGGTGTTTGTGCAGTGGTTACTAAATTTACTGTTATTCTTTTCCGACATTTTAAATTGCAATTAAGTGTTTTGGAGGATTATCCATGATTCTTTGCACATTATAGACAGTCATCTGTATACCACACTAAATTAAATAAATAATTCTAAAATGGTTAGCTATCCTATATCCAAATTTTATACTAATTTTTTTACATTATTACACTTTATCTATGGGAAATTTTTACATTATACGATTTTTTATCCTTTATCATGCATATTTTAAACTGTCTTTTTCTACAGATATTAGCAGGCGTGTCTTTATGACAACCCTAAAATAGCACACCTATCCAAGCACTGGATTTTTCTCTCATATTTTCCTTGTACTACAAGAATACTAGCAGTAATTTCTGCAAATGTTTATCTCGACTGACATGAAGAAGATATAGGAATGTGTTTGTAGGAATAGTACAAGAGTAGATTAAGTCATGTGAATGTACCACATCAGATTTTTTTGTTCTATATCTATATGCTAAGCAAGTCTTCCCATGGATTTTACTTCTAACGACAATGTAGAAAATGAGCTACTTAGTAAAGAATGTACTTTATTAACATTATTTAAACAAAACTGCACACCGCACACTTGAGACATTTAACAGATTTTACTTTTCCTAACAGACTTCTCTTTTAATTGTCTGTTGGTGTGCTGGCAATGCATGTAACATTATTAAAAAGCAATTATTAATTTAATTTTAAGTACGAACAATGGAAAACCGATTATGAATGTGATATATGAAAACATGATTTTCAGCTAACTTTTACAGTGCAAACTAAAATAAAATAGCATTATGTCAACTCTTACTTTTTTACGAGAGCTTTGATGTCACTGCTCCAGGTTGTAGGTGTAAGATGTGAGCCTTCGCTTTCTCCTCTTGCAGGGTCATGCATCAGACACAAAATCGCGATAACAGCTATAGCACCCAAAATGGGGGTCACACGAAGACCCCATCGCCATGAGTTTGTCATACTAGCTGTCTCTGCTCCTATTACATACCCCAACCCACTGCAAATAAACAACATAATATTTTATATGTTACCTAGTTTGTGGTTAATGCAATACTAAAGGCTGGTATTGCTATGAAAAAAATATTCCAGAAATCAGTGAGAAACAGGATAGAGGACATAGAGAAGCATGAAATGTGGAATGAACAAGGAAATTAAGGATTGTTCTGCTTATGCAAAAAAAATAAAGAATGAATGAATAAGAGAGGGGTAATACACAAGAGAGGGAAGGATTAGCGTGGACAAGAAACAAAGTATTACATTTAAAAGGGACAAGAGGCAAGCATTTGAAACAACGAGAAGCACAGTGTGGTTCACTGTTTAATTGAATGTAAAGAGATAAGAAATTTGGTTACACGAATGGCATAGATGTCATGAGAAATGCTAGTGATAAAAATGCATGTGAAGGAAAAAAGAAAGATCAAGGAAATGAAAAATTGTTTGGGAAAAGTAAAAGAAAAATAGATAAGAAAAGAGAATGCAGAAAATGTGGAATAGGTGGCACAAAAAGGAGCTACATTCACTCACAGCCAGTGGGGGGAGGGGGGCAGGGGCAACATGAAGGCAGTGTTATTGCTTCTCTGCACGACTTGGAAAGTTAATTTCTCATCATTTATTTAGAATTCCAATCTAAACTTTTTTCTAGGATTATATGGCATCATCAATCTATGTTTTAAACTTTTGCCCAGAAATTTAATGTAAGGGGTTAGTATTGTTAATGATGTTTGTAACATAATGACTTTGTAAAAATAGAAAATATTAAACTAATTATTTTTTGTTTAATGGTTAAATGAAGTGTGTATTTCAATATTCAAAATGAGCCATAGATCACATTTAACCGAAAAATAATATCAGAGATATTTATATTTATGTAGAATGATGTGCATAAAATATAAAAAAATTTAATGTTTTATATTTACCAAGATAATTAATATACGGACTAACAAAAGAATAGGTGTATCATTTTTTCATTCACAGAACATGTGATCAATGAAATCTGAAACATGAAATTTTGTGCAATTTAATATGGAATGACCATTGCAGCACATATGGGACAAAATGAATGCACTTAGCGCTTTCTGCAAAGCATGTATTTACAAACTTTTTTATTCTTTGAAATTTGTGCAGTTATTAAAAAATATGGCACTTAGAATTCATTCAAGTGTTCAAACAATTAATGCAAAACTTCCTTTTCCAATTTCAATCTTAGAAGTTGTTTTTGTATTTGGTGTGGATTATGTGTGATTGGTGAAGATACATATTAAATCAAATGGAATATATAGTAAATTATTTCATGATAAAAGTGTGCCACAATAATATAAAATTGGCACTAATTTGATTATATTACCATAAAAATGTAATATCTGGATTGCATAACTTACCTGCCAACTGGTATGGCAAAATAGAAGAGTGCCAACATTTTCGACCTCAAGTCTTTCACAAAGAGGTCGCTAATGACTGTGGGAGCAATTGTGGAATAGCTTGCCTCACCAATACCCACCAGGGCACGGAATGTCAGGAACCCCCAGTATGTCTGCAAAAAAGCCAAGGAAAACATGTTTGGGTCATCATTCTCTTATATTTAAATATTACTTTATGACATGAATTAAATAATGAAATCTACAACTGTTACTCTCAAAACATTAACTTACTGAAAAAGAAATTTTTCGAGGACAGCAAATTGTCTGAGTGTTTGTTTATGGATTCATTGATTCATTTATTTATTATTTATTTGTTTATCTTCAATTTTGTCATAATCACTGCAGATCTTAATAGTACAAGAATGAAATTGTTAACAATTCTAAAAAATACTTAGTGTGAAGATACTGGAATGGATCAAGTGGATTCACAATATCTTAACTTTTAAAGAAATTGTTATAAATTGATTGAATTGTCCTAATAAAAGATATTTTAAGTTTGGAAACTCATGTTTGCAAACTTCCTTCACGTACATGCAGACACAGTCACATATGATTGCATGCACTTGAAGCAATCACACTGATTAAAGAACAACAACCGCAGTTGCAAAATGACCTAGCAGCTGGCAAAAAGGGCAAATACATCTGCAGTGATTGAAATCTTTCCTGTCCTCGTTCCTCTGTGCAACTGCTCCATATCTGCCTTGTGAATCAAGTGTTCTTAAACACAGCAAAATGTTGCAGTTTATCCCTAGTCAGAGGCTCTTTTGTGAGCAAAGATTAATTTCTGTACACAATCAACAAAACCTTGGTCCAATAACCAAGTTTTAGACAACATATCTATAAAAATCCAAAAATCTAATTTTCTTCTGACAGCTTTGATATTTTTACTGTGAAATCAGAACATTAAACATATAATGCACACAAAATGTTAACTAGTGTCTCACACCATTGTTATGATACTAATTCTTTTATTCACAATTACCTTTTACTTTCTCTACTACATAGAGTAAGTAGAGGAAGTATTGTATTCCACCCAAAAATTGGATGTTGACATTTCACCAGAAACATATGTTTTGAGACCCCCTGAACTATCAGTCTGTGGACAGCATAACTCAAAAACAAAAAGTCAGTTAAAAACCAAAGTTGGTATTTAAGTTTGATGTATTTCAAAGATGCAACACAAAGATTTTGAAAAAAAATTTATCCACCCTATACTACCCTTTGCATGGAAAATTTTCGAAAATTTTGATTTTCTTGAAAATTTCTAACAATTTCGATTACTTATGACAAATGAAATGTAGATTTTGAATTTTCTGGCTATAGCCTATGTAGTCCTGTTTACTCTGGATGACTTTTGAATAACTCGTAAACTGTACGAAATAGACAAAATCTTACTATACAAAAAATTAGATATCACTTAAACACACAATTTGTGTGCGTGCGTGCGTGTGTGTGTGTGTGTGTGTGTGTGTGTGTGTGTGTGTGTGTGTGTGTGTGTGTGTGTGTGTGTGTGTGTGTGTGTGTGTGTGTGTGTGTGTGTGTGTGTGTGTGTGTGTGTGTGTGTGTGTGTGTGTGTGTGTGTGTGTGTGTGTGTGTGTGTGTGTGTGTGTGTGTGTGTGTGTGTGTGTGTGTGTGTGTGTGTGAATGCAACATCGTTCTTCATTTTTCTTATATGTTAGCCGTGCAAAGAGAACGGAATCTCAAAACTTTAAAAGATTTGACTTTCGCAGTCTACTGTATTCCCACATTCCCCTTGTACCTACAAGGAAATAAGCAATAAGATAATTTGTACAAGTGTTTACCTTAACCAACACGAAGAAGATATAGGAATAAGAGTTTGTAAGAGTGGTTAGTACAAGAGTAGAAAAAGTCATGTGAGTACAACACATCAGGCTTTTTATCTGGCTTCTTGCGTAAAATAGTGTCATAATATCAACATGATTATTTTTTACAGTCAATATTCTCTCTTTCCAGCATTTCAGTTTAGATAATTTCAATTTACTTCGAAACATCCTGTTACTACTTACTGCTATTAATGAACTAATGACCTCAATGAATGAAGTTAATATCACTAATTGGAGTTTTCCTGCTGCATTAGTAGGAAAGATGATTGCTAAAATGCAACAAATATAGGGATGACAAATTATTGACAAATACCTACCAATAATGTGCCAATTAAAGACAACGAACATGACCATGAACCAATTAATTAATTACATAAGGAACTTTAAGCATGTCTTTGCTTAAGTGGAGTTTTATATGCAACTAAATATACTCGTAGTTGCGTAGAAACTCACATTACAGGATTACTGCATTACAAACCAGCAAAAATGAGGGGAAATTAGCAAGTGACAAGGTAAACAGAAGAAGTAAGAAGCTATGATTGGTGACAAAATTCGACGGAGAGAAAAGATGGCGGCGGGGAATTGAAAATGTTACAAGCAATCCTAGATAGAGCAATTGGAGAACAAGAAGCTAGTGGAAGTTACTCAAAAAAGGGGCAATTCCTAAGTCGAGTAGAAATAAACTGCGTAAACAAAAGAGGTGAGGTATGGTCAAGTTGCATGGGATGACAGAGAGACAGACATTACGTATGTGGGTAGAGTGAAACGACAGAAGGAAGAGCAGATAAGTCCAGCTCGTATTTGGAAAGATGTCAAATAAAAGAAGTGGATATCAGATAATGAATATGTGTTAATATATAGGAAGCCGAGGGAGGAAAATGGTGCTTCACGCCGTGTGACAAGGAAGAACAAGTGATGAAGTGACCTGTGTTAGGGGTCGTAGGAGAGATGGGAATAAGAGTTTAGGGTTAATGTCAAATAAGCACTTTAAAAAGGTGAAAGTTAAGTAAGAAAAGGAAGTTGAAGTGGTATAGAGCTAAGAAGAAAGTGAATAAGTGAAATGGAGGAAATTATTAACGAGGAAACCTAAGAAAGATGAGGGGGAAAATAAATTTTAGAATGGAATGGGTAGGTAATCTAAAATACGAGTAATGAATGATCTTGGGGAAAAGAAAGTATAAAGGAATTTGGTGAAAATAAGTGAATCAAAAACATGAATGTTAGAAACACACGTTTGAATAAGGTTAATTAACTGTAGTCAAAGCATAAACACCACACGTAAAAAAAGATATATTTGGAGAATCGCAGAAGGCTGTCACATGACAGAGGGGCTAAGGCCCAAGTTCATGGGCAGCTCAACATGTATATGCTTTGGTACTCAAATTCATATTCATACAAACCTGCAGGAAACCAAGAACTTTATTAGAAAATTTACTTTGCTGTGGGTATTTGGCTTGAGAAGTGAAGAGATCTACAAATAAACTTTACTTCCTGCACAGAATATTCTAACGAGATTTCAATAACTCACTCAGCTCCGTTAATCATTAACCTTTTAGTTCAAGTTTGTAAACAAAAGCATAAGAAAGCTTAATTTGATTCTGTGAGGAATAACCATACTTTTGTTAACTCATGTTACATGAGTTGCACGCGAGCGAACATGTGACAACAATCAGAGCGGCAGAATCAAAATGGGTATTCCAGATGATTCGAGAAGTGTACGGCAGCTGGCGTATTTGTAGAAGTTCGAGAAAAGTCCATATTACCTCATCCTCGCTATATAAGGAGACGAGGCAACGAGAGGGGTCAATCAGTGAGTGTGCCAGCTGCGTGTACGATCGAAAGATAACGAAGAGTTAATGAGTGTCGATTGATTGTCTCGTCCAAGTCAGCTGTTTGTGAGGCAGAGAAAGAAAGGAGTGAGTGAAGGTTCCGAAAAGAAAACAGCTGTGAGTTGTAATATCATGAAGGCTGTAGACTGTGTTAACGTCAGTAAAAGAGAACTGTGGTGTGAAAAAGTTTTAGAAGAACATTAAGTGAGAACAAAGTAACTGGACTGGACCTTTGGTCATTTTGTTACAATAATTAAAATCGAAAATGGTAATTATACAGCGTGGAAGGGAAATTATTACATTAATTTAAACCAGTGATAGATCTCCGTATTTGGAACACATTTTGCATCTTACGTTTTTTGTCTCTGACCATTTCCTAAAGAGATATTTTAGTTTTGTCGAAAACAATCTGGCAACACTGCAGATTGTGTGGGTGTCACTTTTATTAGATCAGTACATAAACACGCTTCACTACTGCTGCCACGCTCTCGTGAACGTAAACAAACGTAACATAACGAGTTCTTCCCTGTTTATTGTGCGAATGTAGTCAATCACAAGCGTTAGCTCCCAAAACATTACTCCGCCCTTCAAGCGACCAACCTGTTTATATCTAGAAACCGGTTCAATTCCCTGACCAACCTCAACGCAACGTTGTCGAGTTACTTCACGCTTGAAAAAGCAGCGCGGAATATTCCTTTAATTCTTTAAAGTGATTAATTATTTCGAAACTCTGTGTGATGTCCCATAATTACTACCCAAGCTATACCAGAAATAAGTTACTCTACGCATCTTACAAGTAAACTATTATCTTCGTACATTCTTGTGTAATGACGCATCCAATTTGGATCAAAAATTGCTGTTTTTTCGAAAACGGCTGATCAAAGAACAAAATGCCATTAGACTTTTTTGTTAGTAATGCTTCTATGAGGCACATATTAGAAGGAATGTAATGATCTTCCTTCGACCCTATATATAATTTTATCAACTTTGTTTTCTTAGCAAATTATGTTAAAATGTCTAAGTGGATGCAAATTAATTGTAAATATATCAAAAACTTACTATTAGTATTAGATTATTATTGTGAGTTATGACTATTACTGTTATGATTATTGCTATTGTTATGATTATTGTTATTACCATCATTCTTAATCTTCCTAGCTATCTGAACTTATAATGGTAATCAGTTTTAATTATTTTCAAAAGTTGCAAAGCATTCTTCTTTGATTACTTCAGGAATGTGAAGGTTGCATACTGGAGGCAGCAGCTCGAAGTAACATTGTGGCATGGTGCAGGATTCTTAGTCCCCTCGGACAATTTTATGCGTTTCACTACATACTATTTGTTTTAAAAGTGATGTTAATTTGTCTTGCTAGATACCCCCACCACAGGTTATTTATGGCATCAACCTTGATATATCCCAAAGTGCTGAAAAGGAATTCAGCAGGACTTAAAAGCATTTTGCAGGCAGCAGAAAAAATAACTTAGGAATGTCAGCAAAGAAATCTAGAATTGTGCAAGCCACTGCATAAAACAGACTTTTCAAGTTTATAGTAAGAAACTATGCACAATAATTGTACTGAACAGATGTTCTGGGCTATTTAAATATAGTTTGTGCCACTCAGTGATTTTATTTCAGAGGTTAACAAGCTTGTCTTGAAAACTTATCTATTTACAAAATATAGACAATTTAACCCTATATTGTAAATAAATAGCTCTGCCTTCGAGTCACTTGAAGAGAGTTTTAAGAAGTTATCTTTAATCATAGTTTTCCCAAGTTAACTGTTGCCTGAAAGTTTGTAAATAATTCCAGGTTTCTTCCTATTATATAGCGAGTTTCAGCTGAATTAAAGCTGTTTTTATACAACTAATGATAAACTACTTCACACAAAATGCAAAATACAAACTTTCTCTACTTATTTTCATACATAATTTTATAATTTATTCATACAAATTATTTTTCCATCTGCTTCTAGTTTACCGTGATAAATATTAGGTTTAAATGCTTTTAAAATCATGAGAATATCATCTTTTGCATTACATACTCTTTACAGGAGCTCATAAGAAACAAAAAACAACTTTTAAAAAAGAATTAAACAAACAAAACGAATATTTCTGTAATATTTCATGCCACAAAGCTTTCATAAAAATTTCATATTTTAATGAACTATAATAACTTACTCTGTATACTTTAAGACTTTCTATCTATAAAAAAAGTTTAAATGAACACGATTTCATTAGCAATTTACATAAAATAAAATATACACATTTAATTTCTGATATCAGTATCTAGAACTTATTCATTTTTCAAAAGCATTGGAACTGCACTGAGAAAATAAAACAGAATAGATTGTGATAAGAGAATTTACTGTAAATCTTTGCCTGACGTAAATATAACGTTTTGTATTTATTCAATGTTTCAGTTTCAAGTCTCCTCTTCCTCAGACCTTTTTCTGCGAGTGCTTTATTTTTTCTCCAGAGGACATGTAGGTACAAGTCGGCCACAATATTATTGCTCCTGGGAGTGAGGACGCTTCGGCCTGCCGGGAGTTGGGAGGGGAGGGAAGGACAGTACGGTTATACTTGTTAGCTGCGACATCACCACGTGCTTGCGATAACAACCAAGGGAAGCCATGTGTAATAATATCGTGGTTGAATTATAGATCAAGGAGATCTGCTTTTGGGGGTGGGGGTACAGGTTTCAAATCCAGAATCTCCTATATCCATGCAGGAAAGAAAAGAAATATAGACTTAAAAAGAACTAAATGTGCCTGAGTGTCCAATATGAATTATAATAAAATTGTATATTTCAGAAAACATGCTCCATGCAGCTTTTGAGCTCCAATGGTTCTATCTCAAGAGAAACAAAAGTCGGTTACAGAGGTATTTTTTAGAGGTGGCGTGTGTCGTAATGTTGCGCAGTAGTTCATGGTCGAGTCCACTTGTCTATTGCAAGATAAAAGGGGTGTCTGGTTAGTTTCTCTTCGACTTCTAGCCCACTAGCCAGCAGGCTGCTGGTGGAAACTTACCCCCACCATCGCTTTGAGTGACGTCACTCGCGCATATCCGAGCAAGGTCACGCGCCACCTTTAATATTTGTGAAAAAGGTTCTTCCAACTGCCCTAATCAAATACATCCTGTATCACAGGTATACTCACTTCCATGAAGGAGCCCAGTAGCGTAGTAAGACTCCAGAGGAACACTCCGAAGGCCATGATCAGTCTTCTGCTGTACCTATCTCCTAGGTATCCGAATATAGGCGCGAATAACATGTAGCTGAGCACAAAGGCAGTCTGAAGTAACCCCGCATAGTCGTCTCCAATGTTGAACTCTGCCTGTATGTCCGTCAAAATGCCTGCAACCAACAAACGCACATCATTGCTTCAACTGTCAATTTGCCATACTAAAACTATCTGTGATAGCCCTTATTTGTATGCTTAAAAACTGTCAATAATAGTGCAATATAGTACTAAATGAAGTATCCGACTTGGCTTATATGTGGCATAATCTGTCTCAGACTAGAATAACTAAACATGACGGGGAAGAAAGAGACAGACAGATGTAGTAACGGAATACTCGCTGGTGATTGGCGCAGAGAAATTTGTGTGTATTTATAAAGTCGGGATGAATTTCTTTGCACCAAACAGTGGCATAAGGGCGTTTGGTTACAGATCGGTAGACATGTTTACAACGGGATCGTTCTAGTTTGAGACAGATTTTAGAAGAAAATGCATTTCAAGGGACTCGTGGACAGATTGGGTAGCATTTAGCTTTGTAGAGCAGAGAGTCGAACCTTGTCTCTTTAGAAACGCTTACGTAATGAGCGACTTACCCCACTCCACTCCTTCAGTCGGGACAGTCAGTATCCAGTGATGGACACAAACAGGCGATTCCATGACAGTTTCTACGTCATATCTTTAATTTTCTAAAGATATCCTCAGAAGGCCTTGATTCTGAATGACTTTGCATAAATGGTAAACAGTAATAGACACACAAAAGCTTGCCCGCCTCGGTAGCGTGATGGTTAGCGTGTCTGCCTCACGTTCTAGAGGTCGCGAGTTCGAATCTCGCTTAGGGTAAGTTATCCAGGTACGTTTTTTTTCCGAGGTTTTCCCTACCCTGAGAAGACGAAAGTCTGGTAACTCCATGGACCTCGGGCTCATTTGAGCATCATTTCACACATTTCATTTCATTCATTCGTCCGATGACACAATTAAAAAAAAAAAAAAAGCTTACCAAATAAAAAAAATGTGGATCTCCTTAAGAGATGTAAATACTTTGTTTTTCTTTTGAGTGAACCATTAAGTCAAAGAACCATTATGCACTTCACCAAATATTGATACACTTCTTAAACGTAAGCAAGTCACTAATGAACACATGTTTATCACAGAACATTTGAAAGTGCTTTAGTAAATCAAACGCAGCGTGCATATAGCCAAACCGCCACTGCAACACAATGCACGTCCAAATGTTAACCAATGGCAAAGTCCGCGTATAGTGGAAAGACATAAGCCCAACCTCCCCTCTTGGACATCGCTGTTGTAGAGAGTACAAAGTTAGCTTTGATATAACTCCTGAGCATGTACAGAAATTTGTGGAATTATCAGGACAGAGATAATTTGGTTTCAAATTATCTGCGAAGGACAGTGAGTAAACTTGAAGTAACAGTAAATACATAATTTAAAAGTCCCTTCTGACCATACGACTAAAATGTACGTAAGTAACTAAGCAGATTTCCTCCAGATTTGAATGTAACAACAATGAACTAAGAATCCCCAAGAGATCTTAACATCAATGTAACCTAAATGACTGGTGCTGATTTTCTTTTCTTTGTCACTTGCAGTCATGCGGTGCTTATGTCATTGCAGATTCAGTAGGTCAATGAGAGCGTTAATGTTCATTAAACTTGCGACCCACCCGCTGGACATTTGCACTTATGACATCACAGGGCTGATTATCAACACTGCACCAGCTTTAAAACGTACTCGAATGCAGCAAAAAGTTGAGAGTCGAATGGTACACACACACACGCAATACAGCAAATCTAACCTGAGAACTGTTGATTTTTCTTTCAGAAGATCTTGATTTTATAAGACATTTTGAAGAAGTCAATTCTATTACTTGTCATTGACAATAGTTTCAACATCTTGAGAACCTACTTCCTTTATTTAGTTCTTCCACGATGCGGACGCTCCAGATTCCTTTGGAACAATTTTATTGCTCATCGACAATGTTTACTTTGGACGTTCTCTGCAAACATTAAATTCACACACATGCACGCACGCACACATTCATATTTCCAGACTCTACGGAGGACAAACAATAATACTGTCTATAGAAAAATTCCCATGATCAGGAATTTAAAAGTTTACACTTGATGTCGTAGAAACACCATCATGCACCCAGGCAGAGTAATACGCAACATACATAACATCAGTACCAATAAGGTCAAATGCAAGCTAAAACCCTGACTATCAATATAAGAGAATTATATATTGAAACACCCGAAACAAAACGAATACAAACATAGTACTGCTTGTATTGAGAATCGCTGCTTTAAGAAGTTCATTTAGCAAAGGGAGTCAATGTTTCAATCGTTCTTCTGTATGTGAGTGACTTACTGTACTATTAATGTAAAATTATTAATCGACTATAGCATGTTACGTTCCTCTGTGCTAAATGTTATACTGCTATGTTTTGTAACGCCATCTTTAAGGCACAAACTCGTGAGCAGAAAGTATATGGTTCGAATTTCACCTTCCTTATTTTTCCCCCAAGTTTTCTCGAGTGCTCAATACCTGACAAATGTAGAGGTACCCCAAACATAGGCCTGGAATTCTTTCTCCCCACCAAATTTCCCATTTAAGAAGCCACGATTTTTAAAAAGATCACTTACACTATATCAATAATTCAGATAAACTTTCAATTCACATTTACACATTTCATTGTGGCATACACTAAGTAAAACGACAGTCAAGAGTTATAAAGGACGTGTCGCTATGTAATGACTTTGAAATGCCATGCTCTTTGCAATTTGCCACGCGAAAAAGCTACGCAATTCCAAGTTGAGCAAAGTATGAATACTAGGAAATTCACACCAATAACAAGGAATAACGCGGAAATGAAAGAAACAAACAAAAAGGTTGCCATAAATTGTGTATTTTAACGAGATATAGATAGTGAGATTTTGTCTATCTCTTACGGTTTGCCAGTTATGTGAGTCTTTCACAGTGAAGAGGAAATTAGACTATTCCAGAGAAATCAAGATAAAATATTTCATTTTATCATGAAAATATCTTAAACATATGGTGTTTTAATAAAAATCGTTAACTATATTTGTGAACACATTTTCATAACATTTTCCTTGTAAACGATAGCTTAGAGAGAGGTTTTCTTCAAAACAATCGTATCGCACCCTTGAAGAATGCTAAACTTACCAAGTACGATATTTAACCAGCCTTTCATTTTCGAGTTCTGTTGTTCAAACACGATGTTTTGCAAGGATGTTTTGGTACTAATGGACTACATCGCTGACTCAATATTACATCTACTCACTCATGCAAAAATACAAAAGGTTGTTTTAAAAGCAATATCATCACAGCCAACGCCGTCTTCCAGATCCCAAATTCCATGCACCTGTTTCTCCATTGCTCTGGGTCCAAAGTTCTTGATGCTAAGGCTGCTTCTACAACATCCAAGTTGTCATCGGACGTCCCCGTTTCTTCTTTCTTCTGGTATCCATTCCACTATTTTCTTTGGAAGTCGTTCCTCTGGCATTCTTGTAACCTGACCATACCACTGTAGTCTTTTCTTCTCTATAATATCCAAAATATCTGGTTCTTCTTTTACTCTCATAATTTCCTTTATTTTCCGGTTTCTTTATTCTTTCCAGTCTTGATTTTCTAACAGATCTCCTCAATACATGCCTTTCTGTATCTAGAATTTTTTTTCTCTGGATGTGATTTGCCATACCTCTGCACCATATGTAAGGATACTTTGGATTATTGTTTTATAAATATGTAATTTCGTATTTTGTGATATTTCTTTTCTCACCAAATAAAATTTAATTCTTTGCTTCGGAAATTCTATGTTTTATTTCTTGGGAGTATTATGAGCCGTTTGTCTGCAACTGTTGTAAGAAATATGTTTAATGTCTCCACAGTCATGAATGCCTGCTTATGTGCAATCTAATTATAAGTATCATCCTTAATGTGGTCATTAGAAGTACAGAAATAACTAAGTGATAAGTGTTATCACACTGGTGGCGTGACTTGAAGGAAACAGGAATACTCTTTTTCCTTATTTCATTGGTTTTTCCCCTTCAGTTACATTGGTGTCCCTGATAAGACCCTTCATCTGACACTATACGTGTTAAGTGTATTTGTTGAAGAGGGACTAAAGAAGTAAACAGATTATTGATATGTCTCCAACCGAAATTGAGCTTTCGCTCCTATATGTTGGTTTTAGCTAACTATTCCACCAATAATGCAGTAGATCTGGGAGGAAGAAAGTGCAAAAATGTGTTGCACTCACGAGACTTTCTCCATAAACTAACATCTACTCCAAGTTAATCGGGGTAAACATTTGTGTAGTAGGCACAGCTTATTGAGATACCCCAAAAAACAACCTTGACATCCCCCCCCCCCCCATTATGGTGTAGTCTGGTTATATTTGGCGATATTCCATCCGTTAGGTTGCATTGGTACCACCAACTGTTCCTAACATATAACTATGGTAAAGCTATGGCCATAGCTGGTGTTATTGCGTCTGTTATGTTGCCACAGAAGTCGTTGTTTTTTAACATGTTGCAGAAAGGCCAACTGATAGATTTTAAAACATTGTCTTGAATTCTTTTAGAAGATTATATGCACTTATAGTTACTGTTGTTATTTTTGTGTTCGCAATACAGTATTGCATTAAATATATATTACGATATTTAGTGCTCGGAAGTGATTTTATCCAAAAGTGTTATTGCAGAACAAGATTTGCCAAAGATGAGTACGTTCATCATGTTGTGTGGTAACGATGTTCAAGCATTATTATCGTTTGAAAGCGTGTTGCCCCTGCGATATTTGGGGTTAGAAATGCCTTTATTATGTACGTTGGCAGGACTGCTTTTTGCGATTCTTTCGTCAGCTGTTTGTGTAATGTCGGCCAATTTTGAACTCTTGGCAACTGCCGATAAATGTGTCCACTATATATAGTATTGCACATTTCCTTATATGCTCAATGGGAATAAGGGAATACAGTAGGCTTTGAGGATAGTCAAATCTTAAGAGTTGGTCGTTATGTGATGGCTTTGAAATTTATTTTTCTTTGGATGGCCAAGAGATAAAACAACCATTTGACTTTGTTTGAGAAAAGTATAAATATTTGAAAATTCAGACCAATAACAAGAAATGTCTATGAAAGCGTTAACTCCAGAAAAAAATGAAAAATTGTGGGCTTTAACGACACTTTGTAAGAGAGTGAGATTGCGAGAGAGAGTGCGCGAGAGAGAGAGTGCGCGAGAGAGAGAGTGCGCGAGAGAGAGTGTGCAAGAGAGAGTGTGCAAGAGAGTGTGTGCAAGAGAGAGTGTACGAGAGAGAGTGTACGAGAGAGAGTGTACGAGAGAGAGTGTACGAGAGAGAGTGTGTGCGAGAGAGAGTGTGCAAGAGAGTGTGTAAGAGAGTGTGCAAGAGAGTGTGTAAGAGAGAGTGTGCAAGAGAGTGTGTGCGAGAGAGTGTGTGCGAGAGAGTGTGCGAAAGAGAGTGTGCGAAAGTGTGCGAGAGAGAGTGTGTGCGAGAGAGAGTGTGTCGTTTGAGCACCAAATTTAGAACCTATACAAAGCTTAGAATTTCCAAGAATGCGACACAAAGATCAAGAAAATTTCCATCCCTAAACTACCATGGGAAATTTCTCATTTTTTATTTTCTCAAAAATAGCTCAAATGATTTTAATTAATTCACTCTGTGTTCAACATATGTGCCAAGAAATAAAATGTATTTCTTGAATCTTCTGCCAATACCCCTTGAAGGCCTCTTGTACAATTGGTAAACCTTTCAACATAAAATGCACATCTTATGAAAGCACTCAATTTATGTCAAATATAATTTTATGTAGCATTAACCATTTCCAAGACTTCACTATTGCTTGAATTTTCAAATTCTTTAAACTCTTCTCCCTTGCATACAGCTCATTTTTTCGTATTCAAGCAAAGTGAACAGAATTTCAAAAGCATTATACAGCAATCGGCTTGCAAAATATTTGAATATCATTTTAACTATACTAAGAAGAAACTCGTGGAAGAACATGGTCTGTGATGTGAATACTGCACATCAGGTTTGCCTTATACAGGAGGCATTTATGGGCACTGACTGCAAAATACAGTCTGGAAATGAAAGAAACCAGCTATGGAGTTGATGAGCCGTCAGAATTTAATTACCTCTCATAATATAAAACAGAAAACAGTTATATTCTTCCTCAAGAGCACAGAGATTGAAGGCGAGTTTGGTTATGTTCAAAGTTCAGTCGCTTAATGTAGCACTGAAACATGTTATTTACATGCTAATGATGAGAAAAGATGGTGAAAGGCAAGGAAGTGTCGCTTCCTTCCTGCTTCATCAAGGAAGAATTGTTCTTAGCGTATGACAACACTGCCGTTCTGAATATAACTGTAATTTGTAACAGGTTACAAACATTTGCATTTGGCTTAAAGGCAAGTTTAGATAACTGCATTTGATTTTAATAACAAAAGAAAAACGACCTTATTGAACATTTGCAGACTACATATTTTATCGCAGTAAAAATTGCAACAGATGAACTAACATCGACTACAGTTAATTGAAAGGAAACAATAATGCCAAAACCTAACCCGAAGCTTCGGTTACACAATCAAATTCTGTGGCTCCCGAGTCACGCGTTCAAATCCGGTGGAGGGCTATGGACTTCTTCGTCCGTAGAATCCTATGCATGGCCTCCTTGAAAAGGGAAGTAAAGCTGGTGGTCCCCGCACGTAAAATAACCCAAAGTCTAATAAAAATGCCCCTGAGCAAACTTGAGCTGCCTTTCACGCCCAATATTAAATGGAACGCTTCGAATCACAGGGCACATAAATAAAAACTTCAATTTCATAATCAATTTGTCCTTAAAAAGGAACAAGCATAAAGTATGCTACATTCATACGATTTTCTCCACTCACTATCGTTTATTTTATGCAGTTTCTACAGACTATTCCTAAGAGAGCTTGGATACACATTATTATTTTCTCTGCTACATATAGTAAAGTAGAGCAAGTATTGTATTCCACCCAAAATTCGTTGTCAAGATTTCACCGGAATATATGTTTTGAGGTCCCTTAAATAAAAAAAGGATCTTTTAGAAAAATGCTCCGTGTGAGTAAGTGTGTGTGTGGTGTGTGTGGTGTGTGTGGTGTGTGTGGTGTGTGTGGTGTGTGTGGTGTGTGTGGTGTGTGTGGTGTGTGTGGTGTGTGTGGTGTGTGTGGTGTGTGTGGTGTGTGTGTGTGTGTGTGTGTGTGTGTGTGTGTGTGTGTGTGTGTGTGTGTGTGTGTGTGTGTGTGTGTGTGTGTGTGTGTGTGTGTGTGTGTGTGTGTGTGTGTGTGTGTGTGTGTGTGTGTGTGTGTGTGTGTGTGTGTGTGTGTGTGTGTGTGTGTGTGTGTGTGTGTGTGTGTGTGTGTGTGTGTGTGTGTGTGTGTGTGTGTGTGTGTGTGTGTGTGTGTGTGTGTGTGTGTGTGTGTGTGTGTGTGTGTGTGTGTGTGTGTGTGTGTGTGTGTGTGTGTGTGTGTGTGTGTGTGTGTGTGTGTGTGTGTGTGTGTGTGTGTGTGTGTGTGTGTGTGTGTGTGTGTGTGTGTGTGTGTGTGTGTGTGTGTGTGTGTGTGTGTGTGTGTGTGTGTGTGTGTGTGTGTGTGTGTGTGTGTGTGTGTGTGTGTGTGTGTGTGTGTGTGTGTGTGTGTGTGTGTGTGTGTGTGTGTGTGTGTGTGTGTGTGTGTGTGTGTGTGTGTGTGTGTGTGTGTGTGTGTGTGTGTGTGTGTGTGTGTGTGTGTGTGTGTGTGTGTGTGTGTGTGTGTGTGTGTGTGTGTGTGTGTGTGTGTGTGTGTGTGTGTGTGTGTGTGTGTGTGTGTGTGTGTGTGTGTGTGTGTGTGTGTGTGTGTGTGTGTGTGTGTGTGTGTGTGTGTGTGTGTGTGTGTGTGTGTGTGTGTGTGTGTGTGTGTGTGTGTGTGTGTGTGTGTGTGTGTGTGTGTGTGTACAGCATAACTCAAAAACGAAAAGTCGGTTAAAAATCAAAGTTGGTATTTAAGTTAAACATCTTTTAAGGATGCGACACGAAGATTTTGAACAAAATTCCTTCTAAACTACCCTTTACATGGACAATTTTTTCGAAAATGTTAATTTCTTGAAAATAGCTCCAACGATTTTGATTAAAATGCCATATGTTTGAAATATTTTTATGATAAATGAAGTGCATATTTTGAATTTTCTGGCTATAGCCCACGTAGTTCTGTTCTAGATGACTTTTGCATAACTGGTAAACCGTTAGAGATAGACCAAATCTTACTATACAAAAAATGTAGATCTTGCTAAAACATACATTTTATGTCGGAATACATTCTTTTGTAGAGTGAACCATTTCGGAGATATTCCTTGTTATTTGTGTGAGTTTTGGAATACTTAAACTTTCGTCAAGTGGAACATCAAAGAACAATGAAATGTCAAATAACATTTTGTCATTCATTTTTTATATGTTAGCCGTGCAAAGAGAACGAAATTTGAAAGGTTTGATTATCGCTCTAACCTACTGCATTGTCATATTCCCCTTGTACCTACAAGGAAATACGTAATAAATGCAAATGTTTATCTGAACTAACACGAATACGATGAAGAGTTTGTAAGAATGGTTAATACAAGAGTAGAGAAAGTCGTGCGAGTCCAACACAGATTTTTGTTTTCTATCGACGTCACACTAATCGAAATAAAATGTTATAGAATTAGTTTTATTGCACGTTTAGTTGTACATATAAGGGAGACAGGAAACCGGGTCAGTGGTCAGATGTTCAAAACTTAGTCGGTATACGCTGGCCTTGAAATTCTATACTTTTTTCAAGATCTGCGAGAAACAACCGAGTAACGAAGTACTTGAAGACTGTTGAAAAAGTCGAAGCAAGAGTAACAATGATGCCAGAGGAAAAAGAATAAATATATTGCGCGTTTTTGTCCATTTTTCTTATGGTTGATCCTTTATGCAAAATGTTACAGAATTTTGTCCGTATAAAGAGAACTTTACAGGTCATCTCCAGAAAATTCAAATTATAGATTTAATCTACATGTAAATATCTTAATCATACGATATTTTAATGAAAACGGTTAGAGCTATTTTTGAGAAGATAAACAATAACGAAAATATTCTTTAAAAAGGTAAGTTGGATTGGGATTTTGTTGGAAATCTTCAAATCGCATCTTTGAGAAGCAATGAATTTGGATACCCAGTTTGGTATTTATGGAGCATTGTTTAAGAGTTATGCTGTTCACACTTAAGGACACACACCATTTCCTATAAAAAATCTTTTTTGGGTTCAGTGGGTCTAAAAATACATTTCCGATGAGATCTTTACACTGATTCTTTTGTTGGAAACTTGAGGTGCGTATCTAGGGTAAATAAAAAATCGGATGGTTTCAACCCTGAAATACAAGTCGAGCATCGTGGCACGGTGACGTAGTACATGATGATGCATCGACCCAAGTAACCAAGGTAGCAAAGGCAATGGACTCTGAATGGGAGGTCTGCGGTTCAACTCCGAGCAGAACCATCTTTCCTGGCAGCTTTTCTTCCAGGTTTCTTCAGTCCTTCCTCGTAACTGGCAAAGGTACCCTATAATTAGACCTAGAACGCTTCTTTTTCAAATTTAATTTTACATGTCACCTGTGGTGCCGTATGAAGGAATAGCGGGCGGTAAATCCTATCCAACATTGTGTGTGTATGTGTGTGTGTGTGTGTGTGTGTGTGTGTGTGTGTGTGTGTGTGTGTGTGTGTGTGAGAGAGAGAGAGAGAGAGAGAGAGAGAGAGAGAGAGAGAGACGGAGAAGGGTGAACCCTTTTAATTACAAACAGTAATAGGATCAGAAGTAAACGAGAAAAAAGAGCCAAATATCTGACAATGACAGCTGATAAAAATAAACGAACAATTACAAATCTCTTAGAGAAAAAACACTTGAAAGGGTATCCCAACTGTAAACAACAATAATTTAAATGAGTGCATAAAAGAAGAAATCCAAAGTGGGAATGCATTTTATTAAGCTAATTTACAACTATTAAAAAGATCCATTGGTAGAGGGACAAAATAACATCTATAAAACATTAATAAGGCCAATAGTAACAAATGCTGTAGAAACATGGACCCTGAGCAACACAGATGAGGAAATACTACGAAGATTTTAAAGAAAAATACTGAGAAGAATATTTGGACCAGTAAAGGATGAAGAGCAATGAAGAATAATATATAACTATGGCCTAGATGAATTAATAGTGAGAATCCCAAAAAGAATATTTAAAGGAAGGTGGTTTGCTAGAAGAAAACTCTTCTGTGTTGCGCTCACATAACTTTCTCTACTCTAGTACTTGTACTGACTATTCTTACAAACTCTTATTCTTCTGTCTTCTTCGTGTTACTTGAATTAAACATCTGTAGAAATTACCTTATTGTTTATTTGCTTGTAGGTACAAGGGGAATATGGGAATACAGAAGACTTTGAGCGATAGTAAAATCGTTTTAAGCTTTCAAATTGCGTTCTCTTTGCACGGCTAACATATAAAAATGAATAACAATGTTCCATTTGACGAAAGTTTGTTTTCCAAAACACACAAATAAGGAGGAATGTCCCCGAAATGGTTCGCTCCACAAAAAAAAAAAAAAAAAAAAAAAAAAAAAAAAAAAAAAAAAATATTTAGACATAAATTGTGTTTTAGCAAGATCTACATTTTCTGAATAGTAAGATTTGGTCTATCTCTTACGGTTTACCAGTTATGCAAAAGTCAACGAGAGTAAACAGGACTACATGGGTTTTAGCCGGAAAATTCAAAATATACATTTCATTGTCATAAAAATATTCTAAACACATGGCACTTTAACGAAACTCGTTAGAGCCATTTTCAAGAAAATCAAAATTTTCCATGTAAAGGATAGTTTAGGATGGAGGAATTTTCTTCAAAATCTTCGTGTCGCATCCTTGAAAGATGTTAAACTTAAATACACACATGGACCTTTTTCTAAAAATGCTTTTTTGGATTCAGGGGGTCTCGAAATATATCCGGTGAAATCTGGACATCGAATTTTTGGGTGGAATACAATACTTCCTCTACTTACTATACGTAGTAGAGAAAGTGAAACAGGAAGGCCAAAAACAAACTGGTTAGATATTGTAACAGAAGATATAAAGATTGCAATTAGGAGGTGGAAAAGTAAAGTGGAAGATTTGTGGAGAAGGATTATGCAGGAGGCCAAAGGTCATGAAGGACTTAAGCCAGAAGAGAAGAAGAATAATTATTACAAATGGCACTAAATGGCACTATCCATAAAATGTTTCAGTATATGCATCTTGTATGAAAAAGAACATTCCGAAAAAATTGACATTTTCCAATACTTTCAGGAAGAAAGAAAAGGATACTTTTAACATACCTACACAAAACACGTGTAGCGCTGAATCCCACTGCGAAATACATTTACTTTATTGTTCATTAATTTATCGTTGATTCCAGTGAGAACATTGCTCAAAAAGGAAATGTTGCAACATGTCCTTCTGAAAAGGATAAGTATTAAACATAAATAGTCACTGTGTGCGTAATATTTACCGCAATTCTGTCACCTTATCACTTGGGCATCCTCCCCATCTCATCCTCTCCGCCGCAGCTATATGGCTGATGAATTGAGTCATCCACCGCCTCTTTGTCATTCATTGAGGACAAGGCAGCCGGCGCCAACGCGGAACCTGCAGACGCCCTTAAATTTCCGGCGGAATACATCATCAATGTCCTCGCTTTCTGTAACAGCATACTTCTACCTACTGAGGCGTGGCCTTATACAGCAAATTCGCTTTCGCTTTCCTACGTATGTATTTCTTATTGAGTCTTCATCTTCTTTTTAGCTCAATTAAAGTAATCAGGGATGCAGAAGTATAAAATTAAGCAAATACGGCTGCGTAGCTGGCATTACTTTACCTCAAAAGGGTCCAAAATGACGATCCTAGGTGTGGAGAATCTTGTTTAATACAGGAAGGCAGCCAATATAACCAGGTCATGATAATTAGAGTACCTTAATAACTTTCTAAAACAGTCTCAAACCAAATCGGCAGAATTATACACAAAAACAGATCTGAAATGACTTTTTCTACTCTTGTACTAACCATTCTTACAAACTCTTATTCATTTATCTTCTTTATGTTAGTTGAGATAAACATTTGCAGAAATTATTGTTCATTTCCTTGTAGGCACAATGGGAATATTAGAATACAGTAGGCTTTATGCGATAGTCAAATGTTTGAGATTCTGTTGTCTTTGCACACTTAACATATAAAAAAATGAACAACGATGATCCATTTCACGAAAATTTTAAGTTTTCCGAAACTCACACACATAACAAGGAATATCTCCGAAATGGTTCAACCTACAAGAAAATTTATTGAGACATAAATTCTGTATTTTAGCAAGATCTACATTCTTGTATAGTATAATTTGGTCTATCTCTAACGGTTTACCAGTTATGCAAAAGTCGTCCAGAGTAAATACGACTACAGGGGCTATAGCCAGAAAATTCAAGATATACATTTCATTTGTCATCAAAATATCTCAAACATATGACATTTTAATAAAAATCGTTAGAGCCATTTTCAAGAAAATCAAACTTTTCGAAAAATTTTCCATGTAAAGGGTAGTTTAGGGTGGGGCTATTTTCTTCAAAATCTTCGTGTCGCATCCTTGAAAGACATTAAACTTAAATACCAACTTTGGTTTTTAACCGACTTTTCGTTTTTGAGTTATGCTGTCCACAGACAGATACACACACGCACACGCACGCACGCGCGAGATAGTGACCTTTCCTTTGCAGACTGTATGTCTCTTTGCCGAACCAAGTTTCTGGTAATACTGTAACTCATTTGTTTCTGGTGTGTAATCAGAGGAGCAGAACTTGTCTTGTGTGTAACCACTATGTTGCGATATACCTCCGAGTGGCCATTGTGGTTATTGTCAAGAACTTGCATCGTAATATAAGAAGACAAATACACCAAGTAACATGGAATTAATATTGTGACAAAGACACAACAGTTCAGTGCAATTACTTCCTACTTCATTTACTTCTATAACTTTTGTACGTACAGTTCTTTTAGTAATATTAACACAGACTAGTGTTACGTGATATTACAAGTCAATTATTTTCTTCTCGTAAAAATGACCCAGTCCTTTCACTCTCGTTCTACACTTACTCTGTCTCTCAAGCACTCCGACGATACAATCACTCAACACTTATTAAAAATGTCTCACTGAGCGACCCATGTCTGTAACTGTAACCCCCATGTCCTTATATAGGAAGGGTGCCGCAACATGGACTTTTCTCAAACTTCCACAAACATGTCAGCTGCCGGACAACTCTCGAGCACCTTGGAAAACTCTTTTGTGTTACCACTTGGCTGTTGCTAGTCACATGTTTGTTCGCGTGAGTGTTATGAGGAAGTTTGACTTTGAGCGCCTTTGTTATGTACCGGCGCCAGTGGGGTGGGGCAGCCCGGCCCCGGTCGTCCTTTGTTGTGTTCCCGCTCCGTGGGCCTACGTCACAATATAAACAAAAATCTGATGTATTGCATTCACATGACTTTCTCTACTCTTGTACTAACCATTCTTACAAACTCTTATTCCTATATCTTCATGTTAGTCGAGATAAACATTTGTACAAATTATCTTATTGCTTATGTCCTTGTAGGTACAAGGGGAATATGGGAATTCAGTAGACTTTGAGCGATAGTCAAACCTTCCATTTTAGAAAAGTTTAAGTATTACAAAACTCACAAGTAACAAGGAATATCTCCGAAATGGTTCACTGCACAAAAATTGCATTTGGACATAGATTGTGTTTTAATGAGACCTAAAACTTCTGTACAGTAAGATTTGGTCTATATCTTACGGATTACCAGTTATGCAAAAGTCATCCAGAATAAACACTGCTACATGGGCTATAGCAAGAAAATTCAAGATATACATTTTATTCCCATAAAAATTTCAAATATATGTCATTTTAATCAAAATCGTTAAGAGCCATTTTCAAGAAAATAATTTTTGGAAAATTTTCCACGTAAAGGGTCGTTTTAGGGTGGAGAAATTTTCTTCAAAATCTTCGTGTCACATCCTTGAAGGATATTAAACTTAAATACCAACTTTGGTGTTTAACTGATTTTTACTTTCTCTACCGGTAAGTATGGGAAATATTGTATTCCAGCCAAAAATTCGATGTCGAGATTTCACCGGAAACATGTTTTGAGACCCCCTAAATAAAATTTAAAAAAAAAAAAAATAAACAAGGATTTTTATAAAAAGGTCCGTGTGTGTGTGTGTGTGTGTGTGTGTGTGTGTGTGTGTGTGTGTGTGTGTGTGTGTGTCTGTGTGTCTTTGGACAGCATAACTCAAAACGAAAAGTCGGTTAAAACCAAGGTTCGTATTTAAGTTTGATGTCTTTCAAGGATGCGACACAAAGATTTTGAAGAAAATTGCTCCACCCTAAACTACCCTTTACATGGAAAATTTTTCGTTCGAGTTATGCTGTACCAACACAATACTAACACAAACACCCACACCCACTTTTTTTCTAAAAATGCTTGATTTTGTATTCAGGAGCCCCTGAGAACATACCTCCGGTGAAATCTTGACATCGAAATTTTTGATCGAATACGATATTTCCCCTAATTACTACACGTGGCAGAGAAAGCAAAAATGCATAGCTGATATATACATTGGATAAATAAGTGTAATAAATAATCATTACATGATCACATGGGCAAGAAATAATTGGCCAATAGAATCGGTTCTCCATATTCTGCAGCTAGTTAGCAACTAGCTTGTATTTGAAGGCAAGCCTTACTTCCTCATTTACGATAGCTAGCCATTGTTTTGCTTCATGATTTTAAAACTGGAACTTACAGGTCAGCATGGACGCTTAGGAATGGGTTTTATGAACCGGAACAGAATGATTTTGATCACTTCACTGTGGCATCTAATCAGCTGCCTGTCACGACGCAGATACGGCAAGCTCTGCCCTGATGGCGTACATATTAAACCTAGTTTATCACTGCAGATAACTGTACAACGTGTCTTTCATGTGGTTTGAGTGACATATGAGACAACCTCTGTCACACTCCACACTACTTTTCAATTAAACACACTTCGCAACGTCAACTGTTGCTTTTATGCACATGAAAACATTCAAATCTGGACACAGTTTGTAAAAAATTCCATGGAAACTGATAACTGCACGTTAATTCCACATCGAGAGTAAGGTGCTTGTATCGATTTAATAACCGAGCGGGATGGCTCAGACGGTAACGTCTGTGGCCCTCATTTGGGAGGTCGCGGGTTCGATACCCTTGACCGCGCACTCTGACATGAGTTTTTCCGTTGTTTGTCCGTGTCATGTAAGCGAATGCTGGTGTGCATTATTTCATACCACGGATTCCTTTCCATCATTTCCTTATCACCTTTCAGTGGCGCGGATGATGGCGCATGGTAGCTGCTGTTCTCGGCGCTAGGTGGCGTTTGGCCGGCCTTGTCCTCCGTCGCTCAGTGTGACACTGGAACCGCAGTGTGATGGCTGCTTGGCGGGGCCTGGCGCCGGAATGAAGAGATTTCAGCACTTGTTAGGGACTTCCGCGCGTCTCTGTGGCCTGTCTAGCTGCGACCCTGTGTGGCACCTTCGGTTCCCTCATTTCATTCCTGTCTCCTGGGAGCGTGGTAGCCACAATAGATCAGTGTAGGTCCAAGTGAGCGAGGTGTCCCCTCTATATATGTACCTTTCATCCTTTTTAAATATGATTTTAAGAAACCAATTTATTCTAGAAACCACAGAGAAAAAATGATATGTACTGCACTCACATGACTTTCTCTACTCTTGTACTAACCATTCTTACAAACTCTTATTCCTACATCTTCTTCGTGTTAGTTGAAATAAACATTTGCAGAAATCATCTTATTGCCTTGTAGCTACAAGGGGGATTTGTTAAAACAAGTAGGCCTCGAACGACAGTCAAATCTTTTAAAGCTGGTCGCTATATGAAGGCTTTGAAATTCTGTTCTCTTTGCACGGCCAAGAGAGAAACATGAATAACGACCTTCCATTTAAGAACGTCTGTAAGTACTGAAAAATTCACACGAATAACAAGGAGCATCTCCGAAATGGTTCAATCTACAAAAAAAAAAAAAAAAAATTGTTTGGACATAAATTGTGTATTTTATGAGATCTACATTTCTGTACATTAAGATTTGGCCTGTCTCTTACGATTTACCAGTTACGCAAAATTCATCAAGAGTAGACAAGACTACGGGGGCATTTCATTTGGCATAAAAATAGCTTAAATATCTCATTTTTGAGAAAATCAGAATTTAAAAAAAAAAAAAACTGTCCCTATAAACGGTAGTTTAGGGTGGAGGAATTTTCTTCAAAATTTTTGTCTCGTATCCTTGAAATATATTGAACTTAAATACCAACTTTGGTTTTTAACTGACTTTTCGTTTTTGGGTTATGCTGTTATTGACGCACAGACACTGCTTTTCTTGATTTCAGGGGACCTCAAAACATATTCCCGGCGAAATCTCGACATCGAATTTTTGGGCGGAATATAATACTTCCTCTACTTCCTCTACGTAGTAGAAACGTAAACTTTTAACAAACACTTTTAATAGAATAATCCCACCTTAAACACTATCAGTTGAGTTTTGGAAACATGATTTCAAGTGCGAAAATTCTCCAGAAAATGATTCGGCATTTCCACAGACCAAACAAACTACTTCGTTTGCACTAAAATACACTGGCTTTTAGAATGTCATTAATCCTTTTTGTCTGCTAACGCAGATATTTAAAAGCATGATATATTCTATGTCTAAATGTGTTGTATCCTTTTATCATCGGAACATTCTTCGTCGAGACTAACTTCCGCATTTCTAAAATGTGTGTTTGAAAAAGATATCCAAAAAGGATACTGCAACATTGAATAGGTTTCTCTTTCTTTATTTCTGGGTGATGGATTGGGAGGTGGTTCTCACCCCCTACCCTAGGGTGACACAGTCACACGGGTGCCCCATATAAGTCTATAATCCGGTGACAGTAGCATTACGACTGTGGGACAACTGTAGCCGTGTGATAAGGCTGAAATCTCAGATCACCCTCCTTTGGAGCCATTTTCCAAAGGCATTATGCAAATCAGCATTCTGAAAACATCGGCCTCCGGTAGCGAGGGACCCCTGGGTCTCTCACTCTCAATCATATCCCATTGTTTGACGATCGTATTCTCTGTAAATGAATAACAATTGGATCAATGCAGATATATACATGAATAGTAACAATGCTTCAATCTGCATTTTGTTTATACAGTTTTAACTTCTAATGTAATTTGAAACGTTAAACATTTAAAATGTTTTATTACGTTATGTTAAGCGGGTAAAAACCTGAGGTAAAAAATCTGATGTGATGCAGTTACACGACTTTCTCTACTCTTGTACTAACCATTCTTACAAACTCTTATTCCTATATCTTCTTCGTGTTAATTGAGATAAACATTTGTACAAATTATCTTATTGCGCATTTCCTTGTAGGTACATGGGGAATATGGGAATACAGTAGGCTTTGAGCGATAGTTAAATCTTTTAAAGCTTTGAGATTTCACTCTCTTTGCACGGTGGATATAAAAAATCTGATGTGTTGCACTCACATGACTTTCTCTACTCTTGTACTAACCATTCTTACAAACTCTTATTCCTATATCTTCTTCGTGTTAATTGAGATAAACATTTGTACAAATTATCTTATTGCTTATTTCCTTGTAGGTACAAGGGGAATATTAGAATACAGTAGGCTTTGTGCGATAGTCAAATGTTTGAGATTCTGTTGTCTTTGCACACTTAACATATAAAAAAATGAACAACGATGATCCATTTCACGAAAGTTCTAAGTTTTCCGAAACTCACACACATAACAAGGAATATCTCCGAAATGGTTCACCCTACAAGAAAATTTATTGAGACATAAATTGTGTATTTTATGCAAGATCTACATTTTTTGTATAGTATAATTTGGTCTATCTCTAACGGTTTACCAGTTATGCAAAAGTCGTCCAGAGTAAATACGACTACAGGGGCAATAGCCAGAAAATTCAAGATATACATTTCATTTGTCATCAAAATATCTCAAACATGACATTTTAATCAAAATCGTTGGAGCCATTTTCAAGAAAATCAAAATTTTCGAAAAATTTTCCATGTAAAGGGTAGTTTAGGGTGGAGGAATTTTCTTCAAAATCTTCGTGTCGCATCCTTGAAAGATATTAAACTTAAATACCAACTTTGGTTTTTAACCGACTTTTCGTTTTTGAGTTATGCTGTCCAAAGGCTGACCGACACATACACACACACGAACCTTTTTCTAAAAATGCTTTTTTGGATTTAGAGGGCTTTAAAGCATATTTCCGGTGAAATCTCAACACCAAATTTATGGGTGGAATACGATACTTCCCCTACTTTAGTATACGTAGTGGGGAAAGTAAAAAATGGAAGTTTCTCCTCCCCTTGTCGATTTTAATGTCATTTATCTCAAGCAGAAGAAGTGTTTCATTCGATCTAATATTGGGCCATCTGGATATCAGTGGAAACACGAGTTTTCAAATTTCCTTAACTAAGTAAGAACAGTTTGTTTTATAAAATGAGAAGTCCATGCGTTCACTCGTGAATAGCTTTTAACGATGCAATGTGAAGAATGTTGAAGAAATTTCCCCAAACCAATATCTTATGCGGAAACATTTTGATTGTTTTGTTAATTTCCTGAAAAGCT